>JAVSBS010008425.1:10646-28297 GCA_033124195.1 Coracias cyanogaster | reverse complement strand
TTAGTTCTAATTCCATCGCTATCTTCCTTGCAAGAGGTGGTCAGTCTTCTTTCCTGTTATTTATGACGTGCAGCTGTGCTAGTCTGCAAGTGTACACTGACGGCTCATGTTGAACTTCTCGTCCACCAGTACCCCCAAGTCCTTTTCTTCAGGGCTGCTGTCAAGCCAGTCACTGCCCAGCCTATATCGGGGCTTGGGATTATCCCAACCCAGAGGCAGGACCTTACATTTTAAGTATTCTGTAAATTATAACAATAGCACCAGATAATTATTAAATGTGGTGGCCTGATTAAAAATCCATGTTAGAATCCAGGTGCGGGACAAGGGAGGGTAATTATTGGCATGGAAAGCAGTCCTGGGTTATGGACCTGTCTGTAATTTTAACCATTTTTTCCCCAGGATTTTTTAGGACATTGAAAATTGATTGGGTTGTTTCATTGCTGTATAACTTAGGTATTGATTAACTTCTTCTTCAGATGATGAAAGACAAACACTTGCCACCATTCTCTTGAACTTCATGAAGTATTGAAGTTGACTTTTCACTGCCCCTCTGTAGTCTCACTTTATCTTACACTTAGGAGCGGCATTGCTGCATCTCAGCAGACACTGTACTCTCTGTATTCCCTTGGCTTCTTTTCATCCTCGAGTGACAGCTACCTTGTGACTCAAGAACGTGGCTGAGGAGAGGAGTGAGAAGAAATGGCCACTAGGTCAGGTATAAGAATTAGGAAAAAAGAGTGTCTAACACCCAAAACTGTCATTAAAGATTATTCATAGAATCATTATGGTTAGAAAGGACCAAGAGGATCATCAAGTCCAACCTTCATCCTAACATCTCTCCAGCCACCAGACCATAGCCTCAAGTGCTACATCCACTCATTTTTCAAACACGTCCAGGGATGGTGACTCCACCACCTCCCTGAGCAGCCTGTTCCAGTGCCCAACCGCTCTCTCAGTGGAGAATTTCTTCCTAATATCTAATCTAAACCTCCCCTGATGCAACTTGAGGCCATTTCCTCTCATTCTATCATTAGTAATGTGGGAGAAGAGACCAACACCAGCCTCACTACGGCCTCCTTTTAGGAAAGTAACAGGCTGCCCAGGGAGGTGGTGGAGTCATCATTGCTGGAGGTGTTCAAAAAGCGGGTAGATGTGGTGCTTCAAGACATGGTCTAGGGATTAGGGAGATGTCTGAAGAAGGTTGGACTAGATGATCCTAGAGGTCTTTTCCAACCTGAATGATTCTATGATTCTATGAAAATACATATGTGTCAACCATCATAGGTAGAAGGATGTGTATATTTCTGTGGTATCCCTGTCCACTCAAAGGAATGAAAAGTCAGATGTACTGGCAGGAGGAGCTGTAGGCTATTTACTCTCTTCTTAGAGGCTTTTGAGGATGCAGTGTTAGCAGGGCATCACTCCTGCCATTCCTCAGGAGCAGTGGTAGAAGCTCCAGAGGTTTCATGGTACCTGAATCTTCCTCCATGCTGCCATGTGTGTTCCCCTTTTGGCTGATTCCTACTTGTATTTGAGATGCGTGTTCTGGGGAGCTGGAGGTGAGGATACAGGTAACAGTTTCTCTGGAAGATGCAGATACGAGTTCTAGTTAACAAAGAAGTGAGTTGAAGTGAAGCAGTGAGCGCTGAGAATGAAACATAGCCCTGAGGAAGAAGAGATCATCTTAGGTCACGCTATGGGGTCTTCCTCTCTGGATCTGTGAAGTGGACAGTCTTGAGACTTGGGTATACAAAAGCTTTCAGCTGTGAGTAGTTTCCCTGACATGAAGCTTTAGAGAACACCCTAAGGGGCTGGTGCTGTTTTGGGAAGCTGTGGGTCAAGTCTGAGGCTGTGAACGGAGGAAGAGAGGAGGTTAAAGAACGGTGGCAGGAAATACAAGCTTTATGAAAATGTCTGTGCAGGGATGGTGGCAGCTTCTCAGTAGCAGCAATTTACTAATATATAGACTTGTCACAACTCAACTTTGCTATAAATGTGGCTCGGTTGTGAGTGAGGAGGGGCTTGGTTTTCCAAAGGAAGCTTAGGAACCATATGCCTGTGTACTACATGCCAGCCTCTGTCTCTCTGTCTTGGACTCGCAGCTCAATTTATGTAAATTACAAAGATGACACATTCCATGGTTAGGGGTCCTTGTTTAATGTCATAGATCTATGGCAATAAAGCCAAATTTGTCATATCAGCCATGAGGCTTCTGTCAGAGAGAAACCATGGTTTTTGTAATTGCTGCAGATGTCCCTGTCCAGAACTGCTTGGTGTCCCAGTTAGCTGCCTTCACCCTGTGTGGCTGGTGGCTTCTGTTTTGTCCTTAGTTTTCTCCCTTTGCATTTGATGGTTATTATTTCTGTGGAAGATGAATGGCACTGGTAGATGCCATGGGTGTGCAGTGCAGGGAGGTTCTGCACAGAAACTATCCTGCACCTTGCCTGGTTTGCTTCTGATTTTCTGGAGCCCTGCTCCATTAGCCCAGAAGCCTGCCCAGCACGCTGTGTCACACGGATGGAGGTGTGAGCAACTGCCTGGTAAAGATGGAGGTGAAGTCATTCACTCTGTTTAAGAAAAAAACAAACTCGAATCCAAGTTTGGAGGTTAATACTGGATTAAGCATCTCCTTAGATGCTTAGGCTCCTTATTCAATGCAGAAAAATTGAAATTAAATATTGCTCAGCTTTGGTTCTGAGCACTAACTAGCTCTAATTTCAATAGGTGTCTCTGGCTGTTCTGTGCTTGTGAACATCAGGATGTTCCTCTAAATAGAAATATGATTATTTCGCTGAGCACAATGAAATTCATGGCCTGAAATAATAATTCCATTTTACCACTCAACATCTGATTGCATTGCCTTTCAAAGCAGAGAAATCTGCTGAAGAGACATGTTTGTGCTGCAGAAAACAAAAAGGGGAGACAACTTGTGCTTTTTCAGTAGTATGATTCTAAATGTTCCTCCTGATATAAAGGAAACATGTCAATGTAAATAATGAGAGAAGAAATATTGTACTTCACTGTGTAACTGCTTTTTATCTACTGAAGTTGGAAAATACCTACCGAGCTGGTATACCCGATAAAGCTTTGCTTTCCAGAGCAGTGTGGATACACTGTGTACACTCATTTTCCTGATAGGCTAATGCTAAAACTGTTGCTAAGACAAAATTAATTGGAGTGCTTATGCCATGAATATGACAGCATATCCCTTTTTCTGTTATTTATTTGTGCTTCTTAGCTTTTCAAATGCTATGTAGTTTCCTAGTACACAAGTTCCTGCACCTGGAACATCTGGAATTGAGTGGGCTCTCTGCATGTTTCAAAGAAAGGTGATCTACCCAATTGATGTGTGCAGGGGAGCAGGGAGATGTGAAGGATTAGTGATAAGCATGGAGAAGTGAACCTGTAGCTTTTCATCTGGGAGGATTCTGACCAGTGATGCAAAAAGCTTCCTAGTGACTGCCTAAATTACTGGAGAGAGGTGTTTGCCGTATCAGTTTGCTGATGCGTTTGCATTCATCAGTAAATTTTACAGAGAATGGAAATTCTTGGGCTCCACATTTTTAGACGTTAATTTCTACCTGAGTGTATTCCTTTAGTTATGACCATGTGCATTAATGTCGATACCTTCCTGTACCTTTTACCTTATGAGGGAACAAGATAAATTTCAATTAGACCATTTTTCTAGAGAGGACGGCAAGCAATTCAGTGTTGGGTTTGCAGATGGGGCTGTGCATACAGCTTCTTAGCTGAAAAGCTAAGAAAAGCTTTTCAGCTTACCGAGCTGAAAATGTTATAGCATGAGTGGTCCAATCTTTTTTTTTAATGTTTTTTTATTATGTTGGCAACCCACTTACTTCAGGTAATAAACCTTTCTAATGATGCACTTCTGCTTCCTAAATTGCAAGATGGAGAAATTTGTTGTGACAGATTTTGAAATGGAAGTGGAGAAGAGCAATGGACAGGGCCTGTATTAGTTATAAGGCTGCCCATGTATTCTCCTTGAAAGGGCAGGAAGAGAAAAACTATTAGAGAATAACAAGATTGCATTAATAATATTTTATAATAGCTTAGATGTTAACACCATGGGCTGCATAATGTGTTTTGGTTTGTTTTGAAGGTGAACTTAACAATCAGTGCTGTTTTAGTACAGGAAAACAGTAAAACCTAAGGTCATTAGTGATATCAGTTCCTAAATTTACATTGTCCCTTTTAAAAGTCTGTTGAAACACAGTGTATGTCCCTTAGATGCCATTTCTCGAAGGAAAATTTGTCTAGGAGTCAGCCTGTTCCCAACTGAAACCTTTATTTCAAGATGCAGGTAAGAGGCCAAAACTATTAAAATCATCACTAAATTTTACTGTTATGGCCTTTGGAACATTAATTTTATTACAGGAGTTAAGAATCAAATAGAAACATAAATGCCCTTGGGTTTTTTTTAAAGCTTTGTTTTAAAGGACAGTTATCACAAGGGTGGATCACTCTTACATGATGTTAAACATACCAAGTTTAAGTGTTGTCAACAATACATCATTTTATGGGGTAAATAACCAAATTAGTTCATAATTTTATATTCCCTCCTCCTGTAAATGACACCTACACAGGAATAAATTGCTGATGTGTTTCCACATGGCACTTTTAGCCACCTGTTTTCTGAACTTCAGAGATGCTCACTAACAGCCCTGGTATTGCTTTGCCTCCCTGCGCTATTTATAGTCAATGCAAGAAGCTGTTTATTTCTCAAACTGGTTTTCTTCTGGAAATTAAGGATGTGTGCCTCCTTTCAGAATTGACCTTCAACGTTTCTAACCTACCGATGATCAGAAAAAAAGACATATTGCAGTTCTTCAGTTTCCACAAGGATTAAACCCTATTGTTCTCTAAAACTGCGAAGTGTGATTCATGGGGTCTGTAAGGTTTCTTTAAAGCTGCAGTTTTGCAAGTATGTTAGCCCTGATGAGTTTTGTGGTTTGCTATCTTCTCACATATAATGTGTCAAGCTGGCTCCAAGAGCTAGCTACCACACTCAACAACTGCTGGTGAAAATGAACAGTATGAAAAATGTGTGACTTGCAGAAATTCCTATTTATGTGATTGCCCTGGATGAGTCATTGAAGTAGAAGTGAGATAGGCTGTGGTGAGGGAAGGCAACTGGCTCCAAGTGTTGTCATTCCAGCCTGTCCCATGTGAGTTGTTTGGTGGGAGGGACAGAAGAGGTAGGAAAAAGCAGTTACTTAAGGTGTTCCTCCTCCACAGAGTATCTAGAGGGAAAAGAAAACAAAACCAAACCCTTGATGTTGTTTATTGATGAGTTTAACAACTTTGATGAAGGGAGTTGGCTATGGCAGTGGCAATGTGGCCTCTTTGATAGTCTTGGCTCACAGGGTAAAGGAAGGTCAAGAGACTTGCACCTGGAGGAGGAAATGTTCAGTTAATTTCAGAGCTGAATTGATAACCTTTTCTAAAAAATACAGTTTTATAGAAAGCAGGCATTTTAGATCGTAGCATCGATTAAACACTCTCCTGATTTGGCAGTTGTGAAGGCACCAATAATTCTGGAGTGACAAGAGAGAAACTCTTGTTAAGAGAGACAGGCAGTGACCTGAGAGATGGCTGATGTCAGTGTGATGGCAAGTAGTTCCTGAGAAAGTCACTTAGAAAACGGATTGATTTTACCAAGAATTTCTGGTATTAAGAGTGACCCCTTGGAGAAATGATTTTTGAAAGCTGCTTTCATTTGTTAATGCAGGCCTAGTTTTGCTGAGTACGGGAATATATTAAAAACAGCTTTACCTTTTGGTATATGGTATCTGAAAGTACCCATCGTTTCTGAATGAAGTGGGCTTTTTTTCTTTAAGACTGGTGATAGTATCCTGACTGACAAAGCAGGCTAAGGGGTAAAAAAATTCCATTTGGCTTATAAAGACATATGCATGTTACTTCATTACCAAAGAGGATATCTTCTGTTTTAACACCATTTGTGTGGGAAAGAACACAACAGAAAAAACCTCAAATGGGCAATGATCATGTAAGATGCTACATGCAGTCTGTACTGACCTCTTTGGGGATCTGGAGAGCTCAGAGGTATGCCTGTGGTGAGGGGCTTGCAGGACTGATACTTCATGGGCATTGGTCCAGCCAGCATCAACCATAGCAACTTCCAGTCTGAAATCATGGGGCTGTGTCTTTGGCTCCACCATTGGGAAATCTGGGGAGGGAAATGGGAGGAATGAAAGGACATTGCCTTATTAATTGTGTCTCTTGTATTCTGTACTGTACAGCAATTGTTTGCTTCTGGGATTTCCCTGTATAATTGTAAATCTTTTAAATCAACAACAGAAAGTCTGTCCCATACTACTTATTTTCTCTGTCCTAATTTTTCAGGTAGCCTGAGTAAGATCATACACCAGAAACTGAAGCCTACAGACATCAATCATCTCTTACTTTGTGTGTGTGTATAACACCTCAGACATTGAGTCCTGTTTTGCCCTCCATGATGATTTCTCTTTTCCTGTCTTTGCTCCAGCATAACAGAGCAGATGCAGGTGGAGGTATTTTAATATGAACTATCAGTGGTGCAAACAGAAAGATCCTCCTAGAGGAAGAAGGAGCCCTGAATCTCAAGAGGGACTAAATGGGTATCCATGTCCTGCGGTTCCTTGCCTCCCAAGAGAAGGAATAAGAAAGGAAGGGGGAAAAGAAAGAGAAAAGGGAGAAACTGAGGATGCAGAATGTCCCAGAATGTACCTTCAGGGTAGGAGAGGAGTCTGCTAGAGCAAGAGGGAGAGAAGTTGAAATGACAAGGCAGGGATGTCCCAGCTCGGTTAGGCACATCTTTTGTGATGGAGCCCTGCCCTCCTGAGCAAATGCCTTTGTCAAGGGGGAATAATTTCAAACTGCTGCCAGAAAAAAGGCCCCAGAAACAAAAAGGAAGTGATTTCTTATTGCAATGTTGTGTGCAGCCAGTTTAAATGGATTTTGTAACCATTATTTGTATTCCTGATTGAAATGCACAGGCTATTACATCTGCAGTATTTCTCCTGACATTTCTGCTCTTGGAAGCTTTCCAAAATCTGATTGCTTATATTATTTCTCCATCCCTCTTTTCTTCCTTAAAAAAAAAATAAAAACCCCTCCTGCAGAGAAGAGTCCATGTAAAAATAGTATTGAAATGGCCTAGCTCAGTTCCGTGAATTTTCTTATCTGAGTTTTTCTTATGTGCTCCTTTAGTCCTATAATCATGGTGGAAGTGGAACAATATAAATAGAGAAGTATTAGAGAGAAACAAAGGGAATAAGGTAGGGGGGATCTGTGGAGTAGTGGTGTCCACTTAATGGGAGGACGAGGAGGAATCAGAAGGCAGCTGGAAGCAGTGGAAAAACATGAAACACAGGAAGCAGGAGAGGTGCTGTGGTTTTATTTGGCCGGTCAGAATAAAGACAGCACTTACTGTCTGCTGAGCTCAATTTGAAATCCTGAATCATGGGTCATTTGTATGGATGTGAAGATAAGGAGATAAAAAGAGCTGTAGTAACTTAATACTGGAAACTTTTTTGGCATTTAGTGATAGAAAGAAGTGATAAAAGGCAGGATTGTTGTTCTTTGCAATTCTGCAGTGCTCTGACAAAACGTGGAAACGGCACCTTGAATATTTAGCTTCCTCACCCCCAGGGAGACACAGTTTTGTCCATGGCTCTTCTCTGACCGTTGGTGAGTGACTAAAGAATCTGTTCCTCTGTGTGAGTGGTGAATTAAGGCATGGATGAATAAATGAGAATATCAACTGTAAGAAAGTAGCAATACGGATAAAGTTTTTCCTGTCAGTCTCCTGCAAGAAGCCTTAAGTTGTAAATGGGGGAATGAGTCTCAAAGGACAGTCAGTCCAGCTCCACTAACAACTAGTGAACACAATGAGAGGAGAAGGTCAAGTCTTCTGTGGACTAACATGGCTGTCTACAAATCTAGCCTCAAATATCTGCCATCAGTACAAAGTTTAAAATCTTAACAATTGACCGATGATCTCATCCACAGTACAATTGCAAACTTCATCCTAAAGCTTTGAAAATCTCTTCTCTGAAAACCTTGGAAGCATTCTTTGTGGAAGAAGCAGCCCCTCAGGCTCACGAGGGGTCATGCAATGCATGTTGAATGCATGCATGCAAAAATGTCTCTTGGCGTAAAATTGATTTGTGTTATCTCATTCCCTCCAGCCATTCAAAACGGCACTGAATTTGCCTTCTAATGTCTTGAAGATCTCAATTATACATTTAATTGCTACCCAGAAGGCATCTTTAGCAGGAGGGTACAGTGAACATGTGGGTATTTTAAAATGAAAAAGCATTTTAGTTAAAAACAAGGAAGTAAATAAAGAAATCATACAATCAGATGGCAGTGGGAGCTATTTGGGAATTCTGCTTTTCGTTAGATCTTTCCCAGGTGTTGCAACTATAGAACTTGAGTAAGAAGTTCTCAAGCCTTGTTTTTTGTTGTAGTGTTTGTCTGCTGTTTTGTTGTTGTTGTTTAATTAGCCTCTGCTAGAAGTTGTATTTTAAAGAAATCTGTACTAACACTGTAGCAGATTTAGAAGATCAGTGTTACAGTGAAAGAAACCCACAGAAGCAGTGATGTACTGCATCAAAATTTTCTCTTACAGCACTGCTGCAGTTTCCCAATCATTAAAATTCTGCTGCTGCAGTTTGAGTGGTGGGGAACCCTGAAATGGCTAAGAAAATGCACTGAGCATTTCTTTATCTTTATGCTTCTAAAATGTATTAAATATAATTCTGGGAGTAAAAAATACTCCTGTGAAATCAAGTTTAGCTGATTCCAGGTTCAGCTATCAGCTGACCTGATCATGCAAAGATTATTGGTAAATGGAACTGCTCTTTATTTCCTGTAGGATAGGATTGTGCAGCTAGGGCAAGGACGTGTTTCTCCAGCTTGCTGTGCTCAAGAGTCTCACCCTTGATTTTGTAACAGACCAGCTGACCAAAATAGTTGTAGCTGATGCTGACCATCAAGCAAGAGTTCCAACTCTTGGCATTATCCTCAATGCAAAGTTTTCCTTCTTTGGGTATGGACAGTGGTGCCATTTGTCTTCATGTGGTTGGGCAGCTCTCACCTTTGCTCACAAGAGTAGATCGGGACGGAGTTCTGTGCCCAAGCATGTGAAACCTTGGTCTGGCGGGCCTCTTGAGTAGCTGCTCTAATGGATGGGCAGCAACACATCACAAAAACACAGAGTCTGGTGCTTTCTTTTCAAAGATGCTGCAAGAGGTGTAGTTTCCCCATTTATAGAGCAGTTTGGTGATTCACTGGAGCCAGATATTAATTTTTGATGTGAACATTGCATTTAACCTTGACTGTGTTACATAGAGGCAGCCTCTTCTCCTCCCCCAAAAAAGGCACACAGGCTGATTTTTGCTACCCAGGTCCAGAAGTGCCTTCTTGAAAGTCCTTGCAATACAGATGGCTGATCTGAACACATTCAACTCTGTAACTTACAGTCTCACAAACTCCCTCTCAATTTTAGTTTTCTTCTCTATTGGGTACTTCCTCACCTTGTTGAAATTATTTGTGTTGGGAGGAATTTAAGCTTGATAAGACCATAGAAGAGGTGCAGCCAATGCAACCTGGGTCCCCAGTACAAGACATGGACCTGTTAGAGTGAGTCCAGAGTTGAACTATAAAAATGGTCAGAGGGCTAGAACACCTCTCCTAGGAGGACAGGCTGAGAAAGTTGGGGTTCTTCTGCCTAGAGGAGAAAAGGCTCCAGGAAGACCTTATTGGAGCCTTTCAATATATACAAGGGGCTTATAATAGAAATGGAGAGAGACTTTTTACCAAGGCCTGTAGTGACAAGACAAGGGCCAACAGTTTTAAACTGGAAGAGGGTGGGATTAGATTGGACACAAGGAGAAAACTTTTTACAATGAGGGTGGTGAGACACTGGAACAGGTTGCTCAGAGAAGTTAGGGATGCCCCCTCCCTGAAAAGAGCGAGGTTGAATGGGGTTTTGAGCAACCTGGTCTAGTGGAATGTGTCCCTGCCTATGGCAGGGGGGTTGGAACTAGATTATCTTTAAAAGTCTATTCTAACCCAAACCATTCTATGGTTCTGTGATTCTATTATTTCATCCAGTTACTTTCTTCAGGTAAAACTTGTCCACTACTGAATTCCTGATTGTGCGATGCTGTAATTTGGCTTTGGTTCAGTGAATTCTCTTTCCATGTGCTTTGGCCATATTTTTGCATTTGCTCCTTTTTCTTCCATTATACTCATTTTACAGAAAATGTCTTCTTTTGCTTTTCTTCTCTGAAAGTTCACTCCACTTGTAAATTAATCAAATGAGAATTACCAGGTCTTTTTTTTCCAGGTGGCCTATGTTTGAATGGATAAAAGGTGAGATTAGTCAATGCAGCGATTTTAAAAAGATCATTTTTTGTGGATTGTAGAGATTATTTTACGGCTCCTCAGCCAGTATTGTCGTCTCTTTTCGTTTTCGTTGCTGAGACAACTGGAAAATAAAATAGATCTGTTGACGTGGCCTAACCTGCCTCCAGTCAAAGGTAGCTTTAAACTTTTTTGATGGAACTGGTTTCCCTTAGAAAATTGCAGACTGATCTAAATAGGGCTGAGTTGGGTTTCTACGTTAAAAAAGCATATACTTTCCTACAACAGTATACAAGAATTGTATTGGCTTTCTTATTCAAATTAAGCTTCATGTTGCAAGTCACTAATATTTTATCTCTTTACTATTTAGCATAAGCAGAATCAAAATAATGTTATCAAAATGTTGTTTTTTTTACTTTATCATAACAGAAACCTGAAACCATCTGTGATTATTCTGTTCCTTCTCTGCTCTGCCTGTCCTGCTGCTTCCCTTCAACACTCTCTTTTTCTTTAAAGTTTTATTACTCATTTTTATTTTAAAATATGCATCTATAGGGATATATTATGGGATAGAGATTTTGGTTCCTGAAGAGTTTTTTTTTTTTTTTTTCTTTTCACATCTTGTAATTGATTTTCACACAGTGGGATTTAAAATGTCACTGGCCTTATCAGCTTTTTACTAAGTTATATAACAACTTCTTGGTTTCTCAGCACTCTGCAAAGATGAAATGCAGTAACTGCAGCACAGATGAAGGGGTCAGTTCTCATACATAAAATACTCTGTCTACCCTTTCTCCACTTGTATGTTACATGCCTTGTTTTTTTCTAGGAGCAGATGACTAATTTCTGCCATATTAACATTAAATGCTTTATATTCTTAGAATATATATACTTTTTATGAGTTACTGAATTCCAAGCCAATTATTTTCTGCAGTATATGCTGCAGAATGAATGAAATGGAAGGAGAAGGAATTCTGCATTTTGTTCAGATAAATTATGAGTACTATGATGTTTTAAATATATGTCATTTGGGCACTTAATTATCCCAGAAAAGCTGTGGGACTGGATCTGCAGGAGGTCACTGTAATGATCAGTGCCAAGAGAGACACTGGAATGTCTTTCTTACTGGAATATGTAATTCATATTTCTACTGCAGAGTAGGAACAAGCTTTCTGTCTGGTTTTAGGTATCTCCAAATGTATCTCTGTGTTGCTTCAAAATATTTCTATAAAAACACAAACTTGGCATTAATCTTACAGCCAAACTAAATTGGTTTAATCTGAATTTCATTTACCACAACCATGCATTTTTCTAGAGGAAAGTATTACTTTAGAGAAAATTTGGAAAGTGTAAGGATTTCCCAATCCAAAGCTTGCCTCCTTCTGGGTTTTGACTTTGGTGGAAAGTTTATTTGTTGAGCCAAAACCATTATGAAAGCAGAAGTCTTGACTGGATGAAACACTAAACCTTTCAAGCTCCATGCTGAAGGAGCTAGGCACGGGTATTTATACTGCCAGGGTTTCAAGGAGAGGACCCTGCCTGGCACACAGGGCTGGAGCAGAGCCATCCAGACACCACTGCACCAGGCAGGAGCACAGGGTGCCTGTTGGCCCTTTCCTGTCTGTGCTTAGCAAACGGAGGTGCCAAGTAGTGCCTGCGGCCAGGTTGGATGGGCAGGAGAGCAAGGAACTCTACTGCCTTTTCCCATTTCTATTCTTTTGAGTTTGCCGCAAAGACCTTTAATAGGTGTTTTCTGCAGACTACTCTAATATGGTCAGAAGTTAGCCCCAAATTTACTGGGATCTGAATTAAGTATAGATAAATGCAGAGGGCTGTTAAAGTGCATGGAGGGAATAGGATCCAATTTCTTCAAATTTTTCTGTTTTTCTGTTGAATTATGCTCTTAAATTCTTCCTCTTCCTCACGTTTTTCATGTGTGAGAGGTTTTACCTTTCTGTTCATAAGAGCAATTAACAAGGCTTAGCCATAATATTTTGATTTCCTATTAGTTACTTTTCATAGATGATTAGCCTAGGAAAAAACCGCACATTGTAAGATGAGTTAAATACGTCTTGAAATCCTGCCAATACTTCCTGAAAATGAAATGTTGTTTACTGATTCTTATTTTGCATTTAGTCTAAAAGCCTCTGATTTATAAGATAGGACTTCTAAAATCTTGACAATGTCATTGCATACATCTAAATGCAGCTTCCATGGTTTAGTCTGTATGCTGTTTTCTTACAAATTCTGATCAGGTAGTTATTTAATAGCTCTTCCTTGGAGCTGAGCTCTAGTTGGGAAGCTAAATACATGAATGTTTCCAAAATCACCTGCCTCATCTAACATGCTGTGGTCTCATTTGTCTTCTGGGCTCTGGTTTTGTGTTTAAATCTCTCCTTGGCTTCTCTTTTTCATACTGTCGGACATTGGGTCCTTGTCTCCTATAGATTCTCTGTTCAGCTGCCTGTTGAGGTTTATGTCTGATCATGGGGATCTTAACCTGGTAATGCCAGACCAGCCTTGAGGTGCTCTCTATTCTCGACTAAGGGAGAAAAAAGCCTCACAGTGCTTTGGAAAGCAACAGTATAGTGCTTTATGATTGGATTCTTCTTTAAATAATGTCATTTGCTATAATGCGTATAGATTGCTAGTGTCTGGTAGTGGGCGTAGCTGCAGTGCTTATAGCAATTCTGCTCTGTGGGCTTATTGATTTTAAAATAATAATAAAAAACCCTGCAGGGCAGCAGTGTTCTACAATCTCTTGTTTCTATGTTTGTCCAACTCTATTTTGTGTCATTGTGCATGGAAAAAAAAAGAAAATTAGGAAAAGATTGTTGCTTGTCACAGGCATAAATCTAAATGGTGGTTCAAGGGAAAGGTCATCCTTTTCCACTGGTGAGGACATGTCTTTACTTCAGCATGAAACTGAATTATTGTTTTAGGTTGTCTTCTTGAATCTCAGTATGTGCTGCCTGTAAGTCCCATCTGCAGAAGGAAAGAGAAATAAGTGGCAGTGAGGCTTTTCATATTGTATCCAGACAGAAGCTGCAGGCTGAGCAGCAGAGGCTGACAGCCATTACTGCCACCACAGAAGCGTAGGTGACTGCCCGGGGATGCTGCTAGACTTCCCCTGCCTTCTTATTTTTCCTTCTCTCCCCCAGTGTCTCCCCTGCATCCACAGCTGAAGGCTGCGAAGATACCCAATTTCTGGATAAAACCTAATTATCTTTTTAGTACTGTTGCAGTGTCACTGCAGTGTTTGTGGGGACTGCCCTTCTTGGTATCTTCTCTTAACTTCTTGCTGGGGGCATGTTCCTCTCTGCCTGATCCACCAAGGTTGTAGTGGTAACTGTCCCTAGAAGTCAAGCAACTAATCTGTAAATCTCTGAGAAGGAAAGAATAAAACACCTGTGCATATTGCAGTGTGCAGAGCCAGGACCCGTGGTCCTAGAAATCTTCCTCATGCCCATGACAGAAAGTGCTGTTACTGAAAACACAACAGCTCAAACAGTGTTGAACCAAGAGCGTTTGTTCAAGCAGAGGATCACAGATGCAAAATGCATCCTGAAAGAAAGTGCAGAAAAAGCGGAGAGGTATCATTTTGCTTTAGTGTTGTACTGGAATGTTTTGCTTATCAGGAGGTGAGCCTCAAGGTGAGGATCTGAACAGACTTGTACAATCCTGGGCACGCACTTGCCTCTCAGGCATCAACTACTTTGTTTTCATTAATGCAGTTTCTTACATGGCTTCTAGATGCTCTGCAACATAAATAAAGAGTTTTGATATTTAAGTGTTTTTATGGTGCAGCAACTTGGTAAATAACAGCAGAAGGATGCTAGCTGTTTCCTCTTAAAACTCAACACGTGTATGTGCCTACTGTCTGTGCAAGCTGTGATCTGCCTTCAAAGCTGGTTCAAGAAATATAGTTCTGCCATTCTAGGATGCTGAAAAGAGTCAAGGTACCTTAACTCCTGCAAATCAGATCTTTCTTTTTACTATTGCCATTGAAATTGACAGCTGGAGATTTACATTGCACATTAAAACAAACAAACAAACAAGCTGGATGGTATCTGTTGATACCCTGTGCTGTGCATTAATGGTCACCTCCTTCCCAGGAGGGAGACAGCTGAGCCACCTTACTGGTGGTCTCAGCATCAGGCAGGGACCTGGTCAGGAAGCTGGGAGAGACTCAGAAATACACAGCTGGTTATTAAAGACTGAGTAGTAACACACTTCATTATGCTGCTCTCTATTTTAATTTAATTGCCTGACAACACTTGTGGGAAGAAAGTTCAGCTTCTGAGAAAATACAAACTTGATAATGGTAGTACTTGATGTCAGGGTGGGTTTATTAGCACACAACTTAAAAATGAAGCCTTCAGTCTGTACCCAACAAAATGAACTTTTCTGTATTTTAAAAAGCTTTTTCAATATTTATTGATATCATTGCTATGGATATAAAATAAGAGAGCCCTTTCATAGGCAATTTCCTTTCCTAATGTTAAAGTTTGGCTATGTGCTATGTGATGTAGAAACAAGGTGCATATTTTTATGACAGGAAAAACTAGAAAATATCTTTTATATAAATGTTAAAAAATGTGTAAATCTTTTTAAACATATACTTTTTTTAGAGTTCTGCATCTTTATATAATTCTCAACTATGTAAGCACTGGATTATGCATTTATTTTGTCTGTCACAGTTGTAAGTGGAACACCCACCCCGTGTGCTTGAACCTCGGGCCACAGGGACACCTGTGCCACCCCCAGCAGCCCACGGTTGTGGCACTGGGCACAGACATTCACAACACTTGTCCAGGAGGACATCTGATGGTGCCAACATTTTGTGTAGTCTGTAAGTGCCTTTATGATCAGCAAATGAGAGAAATCAAAATGAATGGTGACATTTTTATTAAAGAGATATTTTAAAATAGTGGAAATCTGCTATCTAGATCTTTGGTAGCTTCCAGCAGCCAGCGATATGCTTTGATCATTGAGTCATCAAAGCCCAGTTGCTTCTTAACGGGGCACAGTTACAGGGGAAGACCTAAGAGGACCCAGGACTAAGTCAGCTTAAGAGGCAAAAGGGGATTTCATTTTAAGGAAACTTGAAAAAATAAATTTACTGTCATAATTCTTACGTTTAAAACAAAAGCTAAGATGAGGAGAAAACTGCACTGATGGGAATGAAGAGAGCCTTCATGGCCCTGATGCCCTACATAAGCATTGTTCATTGCGAGCCAATATCCAGATAAAAAAATATATATGCTTAGTGTAGGATAGGTACCGGCAGTGCCTTCTGCTCACATCTCTGCAGACCTAGAATTTACAGAGTGGGAATTTTCCCTGTGATCATACACCTTTGTTTTCTGTCCCCTCAGTTAAGTGATGTTGAAATTACTGTTGAAATCTCAAACAATGCCATAGTATAAAAAATTTGCATGTTCTTAAAAGGTTTTATTTTTCCTTTTTTTTTTTTTAACCGGTGTGTGGTCCCCAGAATGCATTTGCTCGGGTTCAGGTTGAACATAACCTCTGTGCTGGCCTGTGCTACTTCATTCTCTCCTGGGGAGGCTCATACCTTAGTTCTCGTTCCTGTGGCTCCTGCAGCTGCTGCAGCTCCTGCAACTCCTGCAGCTCTGTCCAACAGAGCTGCCTCTGGTGCATAGTCCCTTCTGCAACCATGACAGTGTGTCGTCTGTGCTTGTGGGCTGTGCTTGGAGGGTGAAGACATAAAGAAATATCTTTACAACCTTTACACTCCTGTGGGCACAAAGTTGTTAAAAATGTTCCTCCTACTACCACAGAACTGAAAAACAAAATAGTCATGTGGGTTTTCCATTTGTTTATAAATAGGTAGGCACTAATTCACAACCTATTTGTTCAAATCTAGGCTTCTTCTTTATATATAGATTCTCTTAGTACAACCTGTTATTAATCAGCTTATCTAGGGTCATTGCTTACTTTTTGGGATGATGAGACTTGAAAACATACATGCTGAAGACAGCATTCTCTCAATACAGACTTCCCATTTTCTACTGTGTCTGATGGGACCTTAACAAGGCTCCAGATCTCTTATCTACTGTGTGGCTGCAGTTTCCAAGTGATTAGAGTATGGGCTGGCATCCCCAGTCAGTCCTCTGGGCTGTTCTTGGGGCTCTGGAGGAAATACCAGTAACTGCTTTGGTGAAAAGAGAAAGCTGGTCAGGGTTAGTCACAGCTGAATAGTTCGAGCAGGGGGGTCTTCTGCCAGAAGAGTAGGAGGATAATTTTGTCTTGTTTAAGTACAAAATATTCCTGGATCTTTGAAGGTGTTTCTCTCCCATCTGGTATAAGCTTGGCTAATTTGATTTATTAATCAGAAATGCAAAAAGAACAAGACAAGCAGTTTTTCAAACCTGTATGACTGGTACCCAGTTAAATTCCATTAAGAAAAAGTAGCTTGAATGAACATGTTTTCAGTGGAGGATGTAATGTATATGTGAAATAATAGTTTAAAAAAGAGTGAACCAATATAAGCTCATTTTGTACAGTCTATACGTTTCCTGCACATTTCAGTAAAATGCTGAAATTATACTTACTATTGAAAATACTTGAGTTATGCATGAGTTGAAAGGCAAAAACTCAATTTTGCTTTGGCCATGATGATGAAAGATTTCTCATTTTGCCTAGTTTCTAACTTGCCTTTGACAAGTTAGGTGCTTCCACAAAGATTTATCTGATATTATTATATCCTACAGGGCACTCTGAGAACCAATTTAATGTTCCTAGTGAGGGGAGATGCTAGATGTTTTAGTCTTTTCAAGGAAGAGCTTCTGTCTTTCTCTGCACTATAACAAGTCTGCCCTTTGTGAGTTGGTGCTAATTGCTTCATTTTATGACAGTTGCTTTCTGTCCTGTGAGAACTTATAGAAGAATATATTATGCACACATTGCAAATATATATAATCTCTATTTCAAGCTTAACCCATATTGAAAAAGTATGAAGACACGGGATTTGCACAAATGGGATAACTTAGTTGCCTAAGATAGGTGCTGTTTGGCTTACAGTTTAGGTTGCTAGCTTTTGTCCAGTCTTGGCCATGACCCGTATTCAGTGAAGACAGGAGGGTGTTTCCAAAGACTTTAACATATTAGATATTTTTTCAATTCTAACACCTGTGTACTATGCTGTGCTTGGTTCTTAGAAAAGTGAAACAGCAATAATGGCTTTCACGCTGCAGCCCCATAGCCCCCATGCTTGGTGGGAAGTGGACAGCTTT
>JAVSBS010008425.1:0-10546 GCA_033124195.1 Coracias cyanogaster | reverse complement strand
GCCCCCATGCTTTCTGGGAAGTGGACAGCTTTGCCCAAAGGGCAGAGTCTTGTGGCTCTAGAAAGAGGAGGGTAGGCTCCATTTGGGAAGGGGCATGGGTGGAGTTTGGGTGATTGCCTGGGAGATTTGTCTTCTGCTGCCCTGGATTGACTCCCCTCCTCAGCCCCAAGGTCTGGTGGCAGGTCACAGAGCATAGTCTTTACACTCTCTGCAGCATGTCCTAATGCTCAGACTGAAGATGGAGGCTCTCTTGCTTGCTGCATCTGTGGTCTCAGGACTGGAATTCGTGGCTGCCAAGCAGCACTGTGTAACATGGCAGTGGTCTGTCATGGCATGACAAGGTAGGCTGCCCAGCTGCAGGAGAAAGACTGGACTGGAAGGTCCCCACTTGCCTGGAAGCACTGCAGCTGATGAGCTGTTTTATCTGCCCGGGCTGCGACGCTCTTGGCTGGATCTCACTCAATTGCTTATTTATTATCCTTTTCCCTTTCACAAAATACCTTTCAAACTCACTGAATTTTCAGTGATCAGATTAGAATGTCTTATTCCATGTATGTCTTGTGGAATAAAGATAATAATGATGTATAAATTGGTTTTATATTTTGAAAGGAGTTTTAAAGTTGTTTCACTGTGTATATTTCAAGTTTTATGAGCTACTGGGCAAGGCAGAAGAATGTGCAGATTTTCATTTCTGTATCTTAGGACAAGCATATCCACAGGATGTTCTTCAAACCTGAGCTGCTGTTTCCTGCTGTGCTGATGTTTATTTGTTGGGATGGTAAAGCTAGAACACAAAAATCTGTGGTACTCTAAGACAATTGTAACTTCCAGCCTCCTCTGCCATCTCTTTCAGAAGTTAAAAGGCCCTTTTGCTTCCACATTTGACCACATAAATGTATGCACATTATGATTGTATATACAATAGCAATCTCAGGAACATTAAGTGCCCAGGGATATTGCAGCTGACTTGTAAACAACTGAGAAAACAGGCAAGCCTAGGGTTGGAATCAGACATGTAAATGCAATTGTTTAAACGAATGGCTATGGATAAAGCAGCTTTGCTGATGTTTAAATTGCTTGCAGTTAGCACTGAAAATAATTGGTATTATGACAAGGTTAATTATATGGAAAAATGCTACAAGTTTATATGGCTTCACTGTAGGGGAGGTATTCCATATGTCTCAGGATATGTCATATAGCTCCCAGACCACTGGCTGCACCTACCTTTAAAATGTCTGAATCCAGCGTTTGGTAATGCAGGATGTGGTCCTGCATAGTACAGGATGTGTGAAAATCTCATAGTTATTTTCAGGGGAATCAGATCTGGTTGCTGGCTGCATAGCCCATAATAAAGAGATTTCAGAAATAGCTCCTTCTAATCAGGTGAAGTAAAGACTTTCCTTAGTGATACAACCTTAAAATAGCTTGGAGAGTTTGAATCCATCCTTTATTTATAAATAAAGTTGCATTAGATATGATACTACAGCATTAATATGACCAAGAATCAAATAGAAATTATTATCACTTTAAAACCATTATGAAAAATTTTTCTGTGCTGAATATGACAGAGCTGGAAATTTCAAGGCTCATGCAAATTGTACTAAAGTACATTTGCATAAAGCATTGGAAAAGCTTTTGTGAAAATGGAACTAGTGGGAGTTATTTAAATAACAGTATAGCAGCTATTAACAAAATAGCGAGATTCAAAATAGTAATTTGCTTTACACATCTCTTCTAAAACATGTCCAGAATGAAGATAACTGTCAGCAAATAGTACAGCACTGCAACCCACTCTCTCAAAATCCTGAAAGATCAAGAAATTCTCATCCCTGAAAAAACACACACCCTAGTTGCAGAGCATATTACTTCCACCATGTAAAGCAGTAATATCTTATACAGCCAAGGCGAAGCCATATGATCTTGAGCTCTTAATCCTTATAAAAGCTTAGACAGGAAAAAAAGAATGAATTGTATATGCTGTATCAGAGTTACATGATGTATTTAGTGTGACGGTTACCATCTTCTCCCTCATCATCATCACCTCCCTCCTCACTTTTGCCATGCCTCATCTTCCTGCAAGTGTACATCTCCAGGCCCATCTGTGGTGTGCGGAGAGCTTTTGACTTCTTTGCTCACGGACTCACTAACGCTTCTCTCCCAGGCAGTGAGAATGCCTTGTCACACTTGAACCACATGTGGCTTCTGGATTCTCCCGCTTGGAGTTCATGGATGTAACCTGGCAGCAACCAATCTGTATGTCTTCTGTAAATGGTCCTCCAGGGGTTTACCTGTAGCACTGCTGTCATGCTCCCAGGAATAATCACAAGGTTTGTGTTCATTTTTGTAAGTCTATTCTGTGATACGCCCTTGAAACACGTGAGGCTCCAGCACTGTCTTGTTAAAAGGGTGTGGATTGCCTGTTCCACACATCACAAACCCAATTTTTAATCATTTAGATACTCTTCATCTTTTCCACTGAAGTGTGGTGGAAACTTCTGGTTTGGCATTGCCTTTTCTTACAGAATGGGGGATGGTGGCAGTTTTCCTGCCTGTGCTGGGACCACTTCCATGAGGATGACTGGGAAGTGGAGAGAGTGTGGTTTTGGTTTGCTTTCTGGTACTCTGACGTTTAGCAACCGTTGTGCCTTTAATTTGCATGGTAATTTTTGGTAGCGTGTGTAAAGGAACAAAAAAGTGTGTTTTGGACATGCAGTCCATGCTCAAATACATATGCTGGGGGTATAGAGCAAAATAGGATGTTGAAATGCCACTATTTTTTTGCGCATTGCTCCTGTGCCTGCACTGTTTTCTTTCCTGCAGCTGGGCTGAATGTTGTGTTGTTGATATCTACCTGCCACTTTGAATTGCGTTCTGGGCTGCGTAGGTGTGAATTCATTCCTAATCCTTTCCTCCCATGTGAAGGTCATCTCGTTCTTGTTTTCTGCCATCAAATGATCTCATAAGATGCTTGCATTATCAGAAAACTCTGCTGCATGATCAACATGTAAAGTAACAGTCTAAAGCGCTTTTTGTGGGGCTTCTTTTTTGTTTGTTTACAGACATCGATTTCAGTGGTGTTCTATTTTCTAGCTGCTTTGTGGTGGTCGGTTTTGTTTCCCTCTGCAATTCATAAGGACCAATTCAGATTTGAGTATGTTGCACTCAGTTGTGTGTAATACTTACATAGTAGTGACTACTTGAGGATAATACCCAAGGTGGAGCACGCATTGAGTGGCTCTTTCCTCGTAAAATCCCTCCACTGTCTTTGGCTCAAGGAATTTGTTTGCTGAAGTACCTGCATGCTTCATAGCCCTTAGTGAATGTTTTCTGCCTGACTCGTGTCATTCTTTTTTGTACTGAGCAATACTCCTAGCCTACACAATTATTTCTATCATGCAATTATATACTGTTCAAATAAATACTTCTTTGTGTTTATTTCAAACCTGCTGCTTGCTTTCATGTGTTGTTTCTTAAATCTTTCATGGTGTAAACCCATTTGCTACTCCCCTTTCCCATGGCTGATGGCTGTAGAGGTCCCTGTGCTGGTCCCCCACCAGCAGTTCCTTCCCGCAGTCTGTTTCATTGGCCCGTGAGGAACCAGCTCATCATCCTCACAGGTGTTTTCTGTCTGTATCAGTCTAATCCTGCTGTCTTCTTTTTTGGGAGGGCACGGCTAGAGCTGCAGGTGGTATTCAAGAGTATTAAACAAAAGATTTTCTAGCAGCACTCCATGGCATTGCCTCAGTTGCGAGCATGCAAAAAGAGCCTCAGGCAGTAAATGGAGCCTGTCTGCAGACCACAAGCCTTTTATCACATCCCTCTGAATTGCCACAGCAGCCAAAAAATGCTGGCCATGTGCAAATATAGATTGGTGTGGAGGCTGGGGGAGAGAGCGTCTGTTGTGGGGGCTAGTCAGTGCAGATGCTGGGGGGTTAGGCCTTCTCCTGTGTTTAAGTTGTCAGACCTTTGCAGTCCTGCATTGAAAACAGAAGTTTACTTTTTTCCAGAATCAGATAAATCCTGCTGTCAACATTAGTTTAAATCACATTTCTTGCTACAAAGACATCAAATTCATAACCAGCTCTTCTGGGCATTCGAAAATACTAAATGCATCTCTGAAGAATAAGCATCACTCTTCAAATGAATGATTTTGCCTCTCCTATTAACTGTGTAGTAAAATCTCTGATAGTCACAAGGGGTGCAAGGAGGTTTTTTGTACTTGGTAGATAAGAATGAGCTAGGCTTTTCTCCAAATCTTTGTTGCAGTAAGGGATTTTTACTTAGAAAGTCAGAAAAACCAAATTGTACAGATTCCCAGCCCCTGGGATGCTTTGTGTGCTTGTTTGTTTCCTCCATAAATGGTTTAAATGCCTTTTTCTTTTTTTTTTGCTTTTCTTTCAGATTGGACTGCCATCCATGCCTGTTTTAGGTGCTTTCAAGATCTTTTTAGAGAATCATGTTTTATTCGCCTTATTTTTTTCCCATGCTGCTTTACAACAATTCAGTTTGCAGTTAGAGCATGAAAAAGTGCATGGATTGTATTAAGAATGGGAATAGGTTTGTGATAGTGAATGCCAGAGACAAAATCCTAATGCTCTCAAAATCTATAGCAGACTTCCCAGGGAATTCACTGTGTCCAGGATTTCAGGGCTTCCCATATGTATGGACTGCCAGACCACTTGGTGGTCAATGCCCAAACACCTGACCACCTTTTCTTTTCGAGGGAAAGAATCTGTTCAAAGTGGCCAGTTCCTGGGAGGTGCTGCTGGGGAGCGCAGGATGCTAGCTGGTCAGGAGGAGGTAAAAGCTGGAGCTGTCTGTTAGGCTGTTTCTGTGGTGCAGTAGAAAACTTTAAAGTTGTATGCAGATGATGAAAAGAGAAATAAAGCACGATTCAAAAGCTAGTCAGTATATCTACCTTACAGGTATGTTATATCACACAGCTTGGAAATGCATGTTCCTCCTGAATTAGCTAAATAGCAAATCCTCTGCCATTGGTAACAGGCAGGATCCTGAGAAGCAGATTTGGGCAAATTTCTAGTAGGTTAGAGGCACCGAGGAGTGACTGCGTAGAAGGTCTCAGACAGCTGGAGTTACTGGGGTGAGTGACATCAGTTCTAGGAAAATATAGCAAGATATAAATGGAGCAAAGCGGGTTTTAATGGGTTATTAGCAATAGTGCAATTGAATTACACAAATAGGTGTGTGAAATGTGTGTTTTAAGAGGGTTATCTAAAACCAAAGTACTGCTCAGCCATGTTCCAAGCAAACATGACATTTCCAGAGGCAGTCAGCAGCAGCTGAGTAACTCCTCCTCCAGCCCTGCTTCAGCTTCGACCCAGGATGGGTTGTCTCAATTAATTGTCAACAACTGGCCTTCATAGTCATTCCATCTTAGCCTCTCCTCTGAATTTACCACTTTTGCTGTGAAGGGGCCTATCTGTTTTAACACCCAAGTGAGAGCACAACCATATTTCACAGAAGCCTTCAGCAGCCAGAAGACAACAGCAGTGACCAGCTCGGGGTTTCAACACCTCTGAAAGGCTGCAGATTTTCATTTTTTTCGTTGCATAGTTTTCCTTCCCCTGGCACTCATATAATTTAAGGACAGCTGCAGAAAAATAAATTTTTGCCTCTTCTACTTCATATCACAGTCAAGTTAGGACTTTGTCATTGCTATTAGATATGCACTTCCAAGTCCAATTAATGTAGTGCAGACTTGGAATCCATGCTGGCATGCTGTCTGCCGGCTGTCTGCAGCAGCATCATTTTAGGTCACACCAGGCAATACTGAAAGACCTGTGTTGCCTGAAAAGGTAGGTGAAGGATGCTACAGAATACATACAGTAAAGATAAAAAATATTTGCCACAGTTTTTCTTATATCTTTATTTTTCTACAAGCAGACAGCCTGAAACAGAGCAAGAATGAAGAATGTGATCCTAAGGCATTTCACGTTCAGATTCCTTTCAGTCAAAGAATAAATCTTGTTTCAGCCCAACTGTGAAGCTTTCATATAAAAAAAAAACCAAAAACAACAAACCAAAACTAAATGGAACACAAAGCTAGTAATAAAGCGGGGTGCTGGGAAAGGGTCAGGATTACAATGAATTCATTCTCTTGGCCTCACAGCATACACAGAACTTAGGCTTTCTTTGCAAGACATGGTGCTGTAGTGAAGATGCAGTTCAAAGGCTGCGCTGCTTTTTCAAACTGTTTGCCAGCCATGACTGTATCAATACACAGTTCAGGTGGGCTGAAGGAATATGCATTTGAATAAGGTGCTAATTTTTGTCAAGTCATTCCTATAAAGTTGTGGCCTTACTTGAACCTGTGTCCTACTCACCTGACCCTGTTGTCACAGAGCCCAGATCGATTCAGACCCTGTATCTTTCTGTCTTTCCTGGCAGCAAAAGCACTGTCACCATGGCCTCTCAAAAACAGTTTGACAATATTATATGTGCTTTTTTCTTTTTCATGCTGCTGTTCTTTAATTTTAGAACTGATTGCAAGAGCATATAACTTTTTGGACATACATTTGCTGTAGGCATTTCAAATTAGTCTTTTATTCATCATTAATCACTTGAAAAAGGCCATGTGACATTTTTACTGCTCAGATGACAGATATTATCCCTTTATTCCTATGTGATCCTAGAAGAATAGACAGAGTATATTTGTAACAACAATCTGATATTCTCCACAGTGCAGCAAGCTATTTTATTAGCTACCTCCACGCTGTAATTCACAGCTTCATTAATTGGACTGTCCTTCAGACAGCTTTGGTGGTGAAGAATGCGTTCATAACATAGTTGAGAATATAAATCACAATGGTATTTTTCGGTTTTTAGAATTTGTTTCAGCTCACCTGCTGTCTTCCTCTGGGGCAGCACATAGAAACACACAGTGCAGAACGTATGTACACTTACCGATCTCTAGGCCTCACTTGCCTTGTTTTTTTATTATGGGGGCTCTAAACACTTCATAGCTCCTTTGCCCACAACTATTTTGCACCACACGGAAGCAAGACACTGTAATCACAGCAGAAGCTTTGGTCTGAGGTAGAGCATTAGTTCTTGGAAACTAGTGATTTTTCTTCCCAGAAGTCATCCTTTGAATCTTCAAAGATTTCAAGTGGTAAGGAATTGTAGAGACTTTTTATATCACCTGAAATATGGCATGTTGGACAACACAGCAGAATTTAACTTCATAATAGAACACCATTTCATTGTTAATGGGTCAATGAAATATTCCAGCATTCATTTCAGGTAAATTCATTTACCTAGCTGTAGGCTTAAAGCTAGAACTGCTCAAAACAAAGTCTCAGTTTCTGGAGCGTTATTTCAAGCAACGAAGCTTCTTTTCTTCTCACTCAATGTTTACTTAAAAAGGATCCCCTGCTCAGTCTTATCTTGTTTTTTTTTGTATGTATCAGTGCTCATAGAAGTATTCAATTAGTTCATCCCAAGCTTCAGGATGGTGTCCCCACTGACTCTATGTATGGGTCCATCAACCAAGATCTTCAAAGTAAAGACAGTTTTATCACAGTGACACGTTGTTCTTCCCTTATCTGTAGGGCTCTTTGAACAGCAGCAGCTAATGTAAGCAGCTGGTGTATATGGAGTAGTAGTTGTTGTTTTTCATAATGCTACTCTTACAAGTCGTTAATGTAAGCTACAGTGGCTACTGTACACTAAAAAGAACACTGCATAGTTAAATGATAATCCATCAAGGCAGGATGACACCTGTATCACAAGTTTAGATGAATTCAGGAGTAAATAAGGACAAACCAAGAAAAATAACTCCAAGAGCTAAAAAACATGCACCATCTAACTCAGGAAACCCATAAAACAGAGTTTGCTGGAAGGGTATCCTAGGGCGGTAGCACTATGCACCTGCCTGTACTCTTGCACATTTGTCTAGATGAACATCTGCTTTGACCCAATGCAGCCTTTCTTATATGTAGGAGGGATAAAAGTCCCTGTCATCCTAAACTGTTTGTGCAGAGGCATTGGAACAGAGGAGCATTGGTTCAAATACAAGACACCTTGGGCCAGTCTAGGGAAAAGGCTATAGTGGAAGTCATCTATCTCATTGGATCATGTGGAAAAGTTAATTTCTAACTGCTGACTTTCTAACTGCTAGTCCTTTCCCTGGACTAGCAATACCTACGTGAGTATAGTAATTTTGCCTTCATAGTGTCATTCATAAAATTCGACATACACCTTGATGCTTTAATATATCTTCCAGAGCTTCATCATGACCTGGAGATTTTCTAGTCTACTAATAGCAGTAATTATTATTACAATATTTAATCAGTTGGTCTCTTAAACTAGCAGACTCCATTCCTAGTGCACAAATCCATTATGTTTAACTGCAACCAATACATGGAGAGAAAAAGCAAGGAAGCACAGAGTTAAGGGGGAGGCTGCTTAGCATTAAACTGTTACCCTAATAAAATAGTCTTTTGGCATTACAGAACTTTATCATTTTATTTCACTTGCGTCAAAATTTCGGAATTATTGTGATCCCTTAATCCCAAATCAGTATCTCACTGCAACGCCATAAACTTCATTTATTTCCAGCATCAAATAATTTATTCAACTGTATACATTTATAGAGACTTAAGAGAAGTGCTGACAAAATCCAATGTGTATGTAGTAAGCTTCATCATAATAGAGCATTTGTCTCTATTTAATAACTCTAGTAGCATAATAACCTCTATTTCTCATCTCTAAAGATAGAGAAGATGCTAGAACTACAGTGATTCAGTGACGGGAGTGTACTCACCACCATTCTGAAATAGTATTTGAGAGTTTGTTGCCATGCACAAAATGATACCTGGGGTTAGTGGGATTCTTGAGTTTTGATGAGAGACAAGAAGTTAAAACTATCGCAGAGTGAAGAATGCAGTTGTAGAACTGTCTGAATTCAGATTGTAAGTCAGTTATTGTCTCTTAGAGCTTTCAGCAACTTTGTGCAAATGATTTAATTTCTTTGTACTCCCGTCATCTGTGGAAACTTATGCCAGGCAACTTAATGATAGGTTAATTGTTGGCAGCTCATCTGCTTTGAAACAGATTAGGGGCTGATCCTTCAAGCAGCTCTGCATGCCGGTCTGAGAGCAGTTTACCATTTGTAGCTACGTGTGAGATGAAGGTGCTGTAACTGATTTAGCAGGAGCTGAAAGGGGAAATGAATCGAAGGCCTAAGGTATCACTGCTGTTCTGTGTTCTGCTGTGACATGCATGATTTGTTGTCCAGTTAATATATTGCTGTTATCCTATACGTAATCTGGGTATAGAAGGACGATTAGTAATATCTTACTACCTTAAATTGTCTTTAGATTAAAGAAAAAGTCCCAGTCGGTGGATATTAGTGGGCCAGGATGCAACCCGGTGGCAGCTGAAGCTCAGACACCTCAGCCCAGTAAATCTTTGCTTGCCACTAAGACAGCTGCTTCTGAGGAGGAACAGAACAACACCACAAACACCCAAAGGCGCAATCCACGGAGGAGTGAGTTGAAGAGATACTACACCATTGGTGAGTTTTCTTTCACATAAAAAATCAAATATACGTATTAAAAAGGAAAGGTCTTCCTGTTTCTTTGTGTTTTATTTTTTGGGGGTAATTGCATTTGGCTACTAAGATTATGAATGACCATAGTGAGCATTATGATGCCATACCTTAATGCTGATGTCAAACTACCCTGAAGAATTAACCTACTTTATTTCTCTTAAGTTGTTTACAAGATTTCTTTCTGCCGCTTTTTTCTTTTTTCTTAAGAGCAAGTATTGAAGAAAGCATAGAAGCAATATTGGTAGGAAGGATATAGGAAGAACATGTGACGATGTGTTGCATCAGAGTTTTGGCAGAGATTGTTTAAAAGGCTCCTGGTTAGAAAGAATTTCCAGTTTGGAGGGGGAGGAGGCCTGCTGAGTGTGAAGGATTGATTAGGGGCATTTCTGGATATCTTTCTCTGAATATTTTGGTTTTCTGGATATTTTTCGGGGATTTCAGCATCTACATGATTCTTTTAAAACCATCTTAGGCGCCTGAGAAGATGCTTCATAACTTGCTTCACTATGAATCATCTTGAGACTGGACCTGTCTGGTTCCTTTGGCAATATTTTGTTTCTCACCTGGTTAAAACCGAGTGGAGACTGGCCTTGTATCGTTTGTGCCAAGTTCATTAGCACTTGTGAGAGGCAGATGTACTAATAGGAGTGGTACAAGCAAGAGAGATGGATGCTAATGCTGTGCTTTGAAAGACAAAATGTTACTAGATTTAAAAAAAAGGTTATGAGGAAAGGCTGAAGGAGCTGGGTCTCTTTAGCTTGGAAAAGAGAAGACTGAGGGGTGACCTCATAAATGTCTATAAATATGTCAAGGGTGAGTGTCAGGAGGATGGAGCTAGGCTCTTTTCAGTGACGTCCAGTGACAGGACAAGGGGCAATGGGTACAAGTTGGAACACAGGAGATTCCATAAAAATATTAGAAAAAACTTTTTCACGGTGAGGGTGACAGAGCACTGGAACAGGCTGCCCAGGG
>JAVSBS010008424.1:0-75970 GCA_033124195.1 Coracias cyanogaster | reverse complement strand
AAGCCCTGAGTAGCCATATTCGTTCATTTCAGTTTGGTGTTTGTTTCCAATGGCTGTTTCCATAAATTTGTTATTTACAGAAGATAAAGACTAAATATTCAACCTGATTAGATGGTGTGAGGTTTAACTCAGTCCTGGAGCTTTGTCTCCTAAGGGCTTTGTTCCACAAATGTCTTGAGAATTCACTGTGTCCTTAAGGCAATATAGTAACAGATGGACCGCACAAGTGTGAAGAGGGAGCTACACCAGTGCCAATTACACTTGCAATTTTCTAGATCCAAATTTTTAAAATTTGCTCTACCCTAGGCATGTTATAAATACGTTGATCAGATGTGCAACATCTTGTTTTTTACCAGACAAATGCTTATGGCATTAGGAGCCCTAGATAAAGTTGTCTGATGCTAATATAAACTATATTGCTTCTCAAGCTAAAATTAACTGTGCAGCACTTTCAGCTGCTATCTTTATATTTGTGATAAAGTGTGGGGAAAGGTTGCTTGCTTAGATGATATCAATACAGTAAAAGCTGCAAAACTTCCTAGCACTAAGAAGCATTTGCTCATTGAACCTCCTTTTTCTCAATGCGATGCTTGCTATTCTGGTGAGATTTTTTTTCTTCAATGTAGATAAAGTTATATCATCCTCCTCTTGAGTGCCAAGTAGAGGGTCAATTGCAATTCAATTAACCCTTTGTTGGCCAAAGGCAGCTGCAGGGTGTGTCCCTACAATTTCCAATTTTTCATAAGTATCAAAGCTGGAGAAGGAAATGTGCCTCTGCCTGCTCTGTAAGCAATAACAAATATGAAGAGGAATGCTGTTTATTTGGTGCAGCTGGAAAGAATGAAGATGATCTTCTTCCTTTATCCCTTTCAGGAATTCAGACCACTGTTAGGTAACAAGAAAACTATGCAAATAATTTTCCACCTAAGTAAGCACCACTGATGCTGCATCTGGCTTCTCTACTGCTGCTGAGTTGCACAGGTAATGGATGAAGCTCTTACAGTGACACCAGATCTACAGATAAACTTTTCTGCTAACTTTACTCTACAGATTAAAGCATGTGAAGATGCTGAGCAGAGGAATATTCAATTTTATTTATTTTTTTTTTTCACAGGGCTAACATAATTTAAGTGTTCAGCTTTAGGACAAGATTCATTGCTAGACTATATTCCTTCTATTGCTTAGAATGCATTCCTTTTTACACCTTTGGATGTAAAACTTGGGTTTTTCCTCTTCAGGATGTGATTCTCAGAAATAATGATTTTAGGTTCTTTACTCAACTCTCCAGTTGCATCGGCCTTGGGAACCTGGGGCTGGGAGTTGCTACCAGTGTCAGGACAGCTGGACTTTAAAGTCTGCAGTACGAAGCAGCATTGTGCTTTGTGGATTTAGCCCTTGCCTGCTAGCAATGATGAGGTGTCTCTAGACAGATGGGTGCAGGTGGTCCCAGGGCTGGTGTGCTTGCTCCCCAAGCTGCCTGGATGTGAGACAGTTCTGAAACAGAAGTAATTAATGGCCACAGCATGGTACTTGCATCTGAGCTCAGATCCTCTGCCTCTCAGCAAGACTTATGTGCTCAGGATCAGGACCACGCTAACATGACTGCATGGTTTCTCATTTGGATCTGGCAGCTAGGAGAGACCACGGGGATAGCAGATGTGTGGATGTTTGCACTGGACTGAAGCTGTGTTTGTGGCTAACAACCTCAGTTCAGTACGTCTGCAGCTGTAGGCAACTCAGTAAGATACCTCTCCTCCAAAAGACCCCACAGACCATCTTCTCCATGCCTTACCAGGGACAACCGATCTCTCCACCATACCCTACAGCAAACTTCTGTAGGGTGTTAATAGTGCCCTGCATTATTGCCCTGTAAAGGATGGACAGATGGATAGATAGACAGGCAGACAGACAGCTGCTGGCAGGCTGAATTGAGGGAAAGTTCTTTCTAGACCCCGTGTTTGGTAATTGATAGACCTTACTCAGACACTGGTGGCATTTGAGTTTCCCAGTACCAGTATCACTGGGAGTAATGGCATGCTAGTGGCCATCTGGCCAAACCGGGGGTCACCAGTAGACACCAGAGAACTCTTCCAACCAAGTGATAGAAATAGAGAATTCTGAAATGGGAAAACAGAGCTATGATGTTTCATCCTTCAGGAGATGGCTTACCTCTGTGACATATAGGGAGAATTAAGGGCAAACACAGTACTTTCCATCATCTCCTGTTGATCTTTGAAGCATTTGAAACAGGGCCCATCTTACTCTCTGTGTATGTACTCTCTGTTTGGCAAAATGGCATTCTGCTGCTAGTGCTACTGTAACACAACTCTGTATCATGGTGCAGCCCTTAAAACACCAGTCAAATTTTATCCTCAGAATCTTTGCCTGATAGATGGTCTCACTGTTACAGGAACAGTCCACATCTTTTCCTTATCTCTCCTGAGTCAGCATGTCCAGCCAGAAATTCAGACCCACCACACCTCACCTTCAGCTGGGACTGGGTGTGGTTCACGGTCACTGTCTGGCCAGGCGGCACTGTCGTGATATAGGGATTTCAGCAATGAACCCATCTGGGGAGCTCCTGCCCCCATTCCATCCATCTGTAGCCTCTTGTTCATACCAGCCCCTCCACTATGGCTATGGGGCTGTGCTGGGGACCACAGCACTTGAGCAAAAAGAACTCTTTGGGCGAAGGAAGAGATGCACCTCTTTGCAACCCATCTCCGTTTGGTGGTCTAGCTCATGGCACATCCCCACAATAGTTATGTTAGCATGAGTGAGGGACCAGTCTGCCGAGGTCTGTGGATGGTGCTTCACAAACCATAACAGGGCAAGGTCACTCCACCTGGTGCTGCTGTTGGACAGCCTCTGTTTTTGCTCCCATTTCTCGCAAATGCCAGAGGAAGAAGAGGAAGAAAATTGCTAGTGGGCGTCTTGTCAGCATGTGCAAATTTGTAAGAAAAAGGAAAAGACTTATTAAGGGACCCTTACTTATTGTTAATTACATCTTTTTTACTATAAATAGCCTAACTAAATGGGAGCCTAAACTCCCATTACCAGGTTGAGAATAACCTTGCATTTTGTTATAAGAACAACTTTTCTCATAGTTTTATGTGGAGGGTTTCACCAAATGTGGGCTGAAGGAGAATGCAAGAAAAATTAATAAAGCATATCTGGGTATGAGAGCGGGAAGGGAATAGCACGCTCTAAACAGTAAGTTGTATCAGTTTAACAAATAGTATGATGTTGCACAGATTTAAACAATGCCATTCTGCATAAGGACATTCTGATATTGGCTTATATCTTGTTTTCACTGGATGCATGCCACAGAAGACAGATATAAACTAAACCTATATGTGCCAGTACTGGGGTTTGCAATGATCTAAAACACAATAACATCATAGCTTCAATTTAAATACAGAGAACCCTTTGAAAGATTAATGTTTAATTCTCTTGTATACCATGAAACTGGATCTTCTTGTGGGACCTCGTTAGTTCTTGATATGGTTAGGACATAGCTTGATCTTGCATGAAATACTTTTATGTAGTACATTTTAATTAGGTACTTGTATTTTTGTGCAGCTATTGTATAATCTACATCTATAGAATAACTTAAATAAATTTGCAATCTGATTTGTGCTATAACCATGTTTGGTGCAGTGTGTGAACTGAACTGCATGTCTGACAGCTGGAGAATGCCAAAAAAGAGACCTACGGTACGGTAGATTTCTTGGTCTGTAATTCAGAGGAGAATGAGCAAAGCAATGAAAGACAGAAAATCACAGCATGCTATTCAGTGGTTAATTAACACGCAAAATTGTTTTGCTTGGTTGATGGATGCTGACAACTGTGCGGTCACAATAGCTGGGTGGTCCTTTTTCAGCTTATATAAATAAACACTGCAAATTCTGATATGGCTGGACCAGAGTGTCTGTGAGTATAAATCCCACCCTCACAAGAGAAAATACAGGATGCTTGCATTGCTGGAAGACATTTCTCAGGCTAGGCTTCCCTGAGATTATAATTCTGCTTTCAGGGTACATAGTCATGGATCAAAACCATCGTGGTCTCAGGATACGAGGTGCTGAACTAACACTTACTCTCTTGAAAATGTTTGGAAGGAGTAGCTCAGCAGGTAAGATCTGCTCTCCTGCAAATAATCTGCCCAAAAGAGCACTCTGACCTCCTGACTTTTCCATACCAAATGTGCACTGCCACATGATCCTGCAGAGCACAGAAATTGGTATTGATGTACAAAAAACTGAAGCCTCCTTGTTCCAGCTCAACTAGAAGATGGTATAGTGCAGTGTTTCCCCCACTTTTAGCCCAGACTCCATTTGAATTAATGAAGGAGCATTTTGCAGCAGAGTTCAGGGCAGAGTAGAAACCTCAGAGGTGAAATGTGACTTACAGACTACAAAAGGCTTACTCAGAGGAAGGAAAAAAGAAGTCAAGGCAGACTTTAAAAGACTGTCTGTAGTAGGTAGGGGTGGGGTAGGCCCCTATCTTAAACATTGTATGATTTCTGAAAATAAAAAAACAACCCTAGAGCAGAAGACTGTTAGTGATGGTCGCTGGAGTTAAGATTCAGATTCCTGTTTGTTGGCTGATCAAATTTTCAAAATAGTTTTACACTCAGGAGCATGGTTCTGCTATTTTGGCAGGCTCTTGGCACAAGAATGAAAGTTATTTCCTTAATATGAAGACAATATGAGTAAAAATGCCTGAGACGGTGGAGGCTTGGCTTTATTGCTTGCTTTGGGGGTATTTGTATCATGTAACATTAAGCCCTTCACTGTCTGGGGTCCCTCTATAATCAATGAAGGGAGATAAGGAGTCCTGCTCTCCACCACTTTGAAAGAGCTTATCTCTCCCTAGTGACCACAGAGAAAGCCCAAGAAGATGAGCTAACTGACTTCGCCTGTAGTTCTACATTGCAAAGAGTTTCACAGCTATTATGGTTTAAAGTATCATCTCCTTCCTCTCCTTACAGCCCCCTCCCCAGAGATGCCTTCTCTCATTTACACCCCATCCAGTGGCACACTACCCCTCAGTAGTGCAGCTGTGCTGTAAACAGCTTTGCGCAGCCACTCCAGTGAGAAAAAGAAATTATTTTTTGGATGGAGTCTTCCAATCTGGTTCACACAGTGACCACACCAGCAGCTCTATCAGCACAACTGACGCACCCTTGTCAGGGGCAGCATAAAGCAGCAGAGGGAAGAAGCAACAGTGCTGGCTTAGGGTAGACATAGTGTCCCACAGCGCCTTAATCTGCCTCTGATCTGGTAAACACATCCATATTCCTGGTGCTAGAACATGTCTCAGCTATGTCCAAGATCCTCTGGCATCTGTGGCTGAAGCTACAGGTATCTAATGTGAGCCAAGTCAAGTGCCTAAAACTTAATTTGAGCCATTTCAATCCCCGCACTGATGTGACACCTCAGGTAGGCATTTGCTTGAGAATTTCCTTTTTCTACATCAAACCGGAACAATAACATTTTTCCAACTCATAGCAAGAGCTGTGATGAGGATACAGGCCACCAGCTCCGTGAGGGTCAGGAAAGCTCAGAAAATCTAGAAGACTGTAGTTCCTCTGATGCCAAATTCATTGATAAGACAATTCAGTGTAAGCAGGAGCCAAATTCTGCTGTCTGCGTACTAAAGTCAGCTTCATGACAGAGCTTTCTTGTGATGTGGCTTTACTCTGTAACTGCTGATTGTCAGCCTCTACTGTAACATCATTCTGCAATAAGGCATCGGTTCCTTGGGGGCAGAAGAAAATGGATGCTTCATACCAGTAATGAAAGTGCCATTGATTTTGTTGTTATTACAGTTATAAAAAGGTCCCTTCAAACTTGCACACTGACATGAGGCAGTGAAAATCAAAATCACCCTCTTAACTGGAATCAAGCAGTGCTGGGAAGGGGAGCAGAGTAGTGGGAGTCAACTAAAACAACTATGCAGTCACATTCTGAGATATTGCCAGAAACAAAGTTTGCAAGGGCTTTCAGAAAAAGAAAGGCAGTGATGGCCTGAGTTTGATGGTAGGCCCAAAGTGTATCAGAACAAAAGCACCAACTTATACCAGCATTTTTAACTCTATCAGTGGAAAGGAACACAAATGGTACTCAGAGGCAAAGTTTTGAACAACAGCAACAAAGTCCCTTGAACTTCAAATCAGTCTGCAATTCAACTGCCACCAAATATGAGTGTAGAGTTCTACAACGAGAGTAAATCTCTGGCAACAGAGATGCTATAGTGTGCCTTCTCTGCTGCTTAAAACAATCACAGGATAAATAGGCATGTAGCAGGTGCCAGTTCTCATCTCATGGTAGTTCATGAAAATGTGGTAAAACATATGTGGAGAGCAAGGGAAAAGGGTGAGTGAGCTGCAGTTACCTTTGTGGGTCTGTGTCACTTGACAAGGAACTCGCACACCAGACTGGACTATGCTTATGGAAAGAGTATGCACCTGTACCCTGATATAGGTGAACAATTCCTCTCCACCAGTAGACAAAAAAGAAGAGCAAACCTCTTAAAGTGGTCTCTATTCAGTAGCTGGATTTCTGTTTTCTCAGTCTGAATGGTGAGATAGCACAATACATAAGGCACCACTGGCATTGCAAACAAATTGGCAAAAGAGCACCTGCCCTGTGAACACTGGTTTAGACTCAGAAGAAGCCATTCACAATTTGTAGGAATCCTTGATGCCGCAACACCAAATTGTCCCCCAGCACTGTTCGGCCAGTGGTTGGTTTTAAAGTATGAGTGGGAAGCAAAAGGCAGATCTAGTCACAGAAGCAGCAGCATTTGAACGACCACCACTGATCGCCTCTTTTCATTTCGTTTGGAAGCACACCGAGATTCACACCAGGGAGACAAGCCATTGCCACACTGCTGAGCAGAGCTGCTGCAGACAATCATTGCCTGTCTGGTAGTGACCACCTGAGTGTAGACGACTGGAAAAGTTATTGCAGCCCTGCTGTTTTCTCTTTTTTTTCCAACTGAACTTCAGCTTCTGATGTCTAGCTTCCATTTTACCCTTATTTAATCTTAACTAATATATTGGATTGCTTGCCTTAATTTCTTGTGATACCATTTACCTGTAATATGGACATCATATTCAATGTTATTGAATGTAATGTCTCAGACTGGTTGAGTCTATAGCTTGCAGCTTCTCACAAATATCTCCACTTACACAGCTGACGTTCTCTAGGAGGCTATTGTGACCTCACAACTTGATGACTACCATTTCCTCTCTTCCTTCCTCCTTTACTCGAAAACTAATTTTTATTGAGCTCTGCTTAATTCTACACTGCTGGCTTCATCCCTATTTAACACTGTAAGGGTTTCCTGGTTTTCTACAACATGGTGCTTCATAGGGAACATAGGGTGGAAGTGTTCAAAGGATCCATCTCTTACTAGCACTCCAGTCCTGAGGGATGAGTTTTGTATATTATGTTTGCATCCATCCAGGGCTGTGAATTCTGCCTGATTAAGGAGCTTGCTGCCAGTGTTCGAGTTCAGAATCAGTGCTTGAGAAAAGACTGTTGCTAAGAGTATCCACAGTGGTATCAAGAACTGAAAATAATGATAAAACAAGGGAGAGTTTAGGAGGATGATGCATAAGATCTGATGTTTTGTTCCTTTCAAGATACAAAAGCTCACTGTGAGCTCAAGTGCTCAGAGGTTTATGCAAGGAACACTGTCCAGCACATACTGTCCAGCACAGCTCCCTTTGCCTATGGCCTTGTTACAGCACAAGAATATCCACATGGAACACTTGCAGAGTTACTGCAGTTGTGTAAGTACATTGATAAGCGAATAACAGTATACATCTGCATAGACAACTCCTACAGTAATCAGACAACAAATGTTCAATCTGGAGAGAACCCCAGAGTATGAATGCCACTGAACACAAAAAAATTCTGTACATATTGTTGCTTCTGCTTCTGCTTCTTGAAACATACAATGTTTGGCTTTAGTATTGCTTTCTGCATCTGTATCCTCAGCTATGTACATTGATGTCTTACCTTTTTTTTAAATCAAACTCTGTACAACAGTGTAGACGACAGAATCAGTCAGGCCTTTGGTTGAGAAAGAAGTGCAAGGCTGGAGAGGCTGTCCGTGTGCAATGCACAGCAGGCTGTCAGCTGAAACTCCAAGGCACACTAAGAGGGGTGCGACTTGCAATCACACTCACAAGTAAAGAAGCTGTTATGCATAGGCTGCTGAGGATCTGATATTGGTAAATACCAAGAAGGAGTGTGAGGTACTCACACATTAAAGGTATGTGGGGGAGGAGGAAGAAGAAGACATGAGATTTTCTGTAAATCAGAGGCCAAAAACAAAAAAAAAAGAAAAAAGCTTGCAAAGAATGGGAATTTTTAAGCTACAGAACACGGTGTATCAAGGTGACCACCAGACATGCTGAAGACGTTGTAAGTGAACTGCTAGCTCTTGGTTGTAGCATAAAGTTAATTACAGAAGGGAGCTTCTGCCCTAAAACATGAAACTGTCCTGTTGGCAGGTGTACCCACAAGCATATTCCCCTTTAACAGCTTTCTTTTCAGGACTGCAGAAAATCCCCAGATTAGGTGCATGGCAATGATGTCATTAAAAATGTTGATGTCCCAATCAAAGCCAAAGCAGAGCTCTTCCTGCCATGTGGGAACCTGCAGGTTCAGGGATCTGTGTAATCAAAGCTGTACTGCACCCAGGAGGGGAGGAAACTGGGCTCTGCTCTAGCATTGCGCTGCCAGCCAGCTAAGGACAAAGTCCTAAGCAGCTGCTCTTGTGTAAGATGTCTGGCTTTTGGCAGCTTTATATGCAAAAAAATATTTGTAGCTTGTTTCTTGGGCCAAGAGATAAGATGAACACGAAAAAATGAATTAACCTTTTGTTAGAGAGATGAATCGTTACTAGTCCATGAGGCTGCTAAAAGGGCTTTTCTGGATTCAAAGTATGGGTATTAATATAAGGTGGAGTACACAGCATCATATCATCAGACACGCTAGCTAAGCAGGATGACTGGAAGCATGAGTTAGGGCGTGTGCAAGGCTCTCAAGGGAGGGGCATGGGCGTGGCTCTTTACATGACAGAAAAGAATGACAACATTTTGGGAGCAGATTCCTTCATGGGAAGACATGGGAGCCGAGGCTGCTCAGTGAGGCCTAAATTTGGGTTTGGCCAACAGAAGGAAATGTGGAGCTGGGAAAAACCAGCCTTACAAGCAGGACTGTGTTCAGACACCATTGAGGAACTGAGGTGAGCTAGCTGCTGCAAGGACTCTGTATGGCACTACTCCGCAGAAGGTGCAGAGGGCAGACCTGGCCTAGGAAATCATACAAGTCTGCCCTGTCATAAGAGTGTCCTAAGGCCATTCTTGTGCTTTGCAGAGTGCTAGCTGACAGTGACATACGGGGGGGATATGCCAGTTGCCCATTCAGTTCACCATTTCCTCCAAGTCTGGAAGATAAACTGAAACAGGCAAAACAGACTGAGATGCATGAAGGAGTTTGGTCTCATTTCACATTCAGAAGAAAAGAGAGAGTTTTAGCTTCAGATATTCAGGCTATTTCTAAAGGAGTAACTTCTTACTTTTGCACTAGCACTAGTGCAAATGTCAGCTGAGGGACAAGAGGCACTTGTGCTACCACTGTGTTAACCAGGCTGGTCATCTCTGCTGGAAAAGCTGGAGCTGTAAGTATGAGACCAAACAGTGTATGAATAACCACCACTAATGGACTGTTTTACACTGTACATGTGTATGCATGTGTTTGTGTGGGTGAAGAATGCATACAAGATGTTCCTACAGATTCTTGTGGAATGGAAATTTGAAAGTGGAATTGGAAGTGGTGAAATTACTGTGCGTTGATGGAAGTAACAGAAGTGTCGTGCAACCAGATGTTTTTTCCGTAAGTCTCCACTATAGACTGGTATTGGCCTCACAATATTAGTAAAATTACGCTTGCTAGTAAATGTCCATACCAAAAGGATGATGCATTAAGGAGTACTGTTTTTAATCAATAAGTGTTTGCCTACCATGTTGATTTTATTCTCCCCAACATATTCACTTTCATAGTGGAAAGATTCTAAGATGAATGAGCTCCAGCATCAAAAGAAGATGTCAAAAGAATCTTTAGAGGTTAGCATCTTTTAAGTGGATTTGGAGGTTTTAGATACTTGTTAAATTCAGGCGTTAAAAGAGAACAGCTTTGACTGATGATGCAATGCAATGTTGGGATTGCAGGAAAAGAGGATTGAAGCAGAATGCCAGCACGCAGATGTGTCAGATGACACTGCATTCCACACAGTAGAAGTCACGATCTCCTCAATGAGCCATCAGCAGCATTGCTTTGGACTTCCTTAGATTTGAAAGCATTCAGACACACTGGAAGAAATTCCAGCCCTGGAAATAAATTTAGCCTACTGCTAAAAAGCCTGAGGGTGCCTTGCAAAACACTTACTTTTATAGTAGGTGATAGGATCCATGTTCTTCACCTGGAATCATAACCCTCCAAATAACTGTAAGCTATGAACAGAATTGTCTGTTCCATTTAAGCAAGCATCTTACTTTTCTTATTTGTTCTAATGGGGTAAGAGAATTATTTTGTGACTTAACATTTATGTATACTTTCCTGACTGTCTTGTTCTCTTTTACTCTTTGGGAATACACATAGGAATGAGAGCCCATGAAAGACTCCAGTCCCAACACTTAAGTCACAGAACCACAGACTAATTCAGGCTGGAAGGCATCCCTGAGGCCATCTGACCAGACTACCTACTTATAGCAAGGCTAACTTCAAAGCTAGGTGAGGTTGCTCAAGGCCCTGACCAGCTGAGTTTGGAAAGCTCCTAGGACTGAGACTCCACAGCCTCTCTGGGCAACTGTTCCAGTGCATAGCCACTTTTGGGATGAAATTTTCTTTGCTTATGTTCAGTCAGGGTTTGCCTTACTGCAAACTGCATACATTGTCTCTTGTACCTTTTCTGATGCCTCTGAGAAGTATCTGTCTTCTCTATAGCCCCCTGTCTAAGTAGTGGGTCCCCATCTAGGCAGTGAAAGATGGCAAATAGCTTTCCTATTCCCCTTCTCTTTTAGAGGCTAAACAAACCTTGTTGTCTCAGTGTCTCCTTCCATATCAGTGCCCCAAATTATCCTTGTGGACCACTGCTGGAATCCCTCCTCTGAGCTGGACAGTTTTCCAAATTCAGCCTTGTGAACAGCAAACTGAGGTAATTGTTCCGCTGGCAAGGCTCTTGCTAAGAAAGATCCACTTTCTTGCCTTTCTTGGAAGTGGGTGTGACATTTGCCTTTCTTGTTGACACAGGGGACCTCGTCCAATTACCATAATGTTTCAAATATGATAGAGTGTGGCCTTGCTATGACACCAGCCAGCTCCCTCATAACCCTTGGATCCATGCCATCCCACCTCAAGGACTTACACACATCTTCATACTTATGCTGATGCATTTGTTTACGGGGTCTCTGACTTAATCTTCACCTACCATTAGCAATGTTTGTCTCCTTCAAAATCTGCCACAAGGCACAAAGCTCTGGGAGGCTGAAGGCAGACTTTCACAGTGAAGACTGAGGAAAAGAAGGAAATGAGATCTTAATCCTTTTCTGTGTCCCCCATTAACAGGTCTCCTGACCTATCAGAGATTGTTCTGAGCCGGCAATACATTCTCCAGGGGAGGTTCAGGTGTTTAAGTTCTGCAATAAATTTTCTGTTTTTAAAACCTGGAGCCTTTCTTGCATAATTTTAGCAAAAGTTTTGTGCGAGAAAAGAAATCATGAAGCTGTGAATGTTTGCAGAAGAAGAGAGTGAGTTATGGGCCCGAACCGACACTCTCTTCTGGGCATTTACCAGTCATATTATTCCTTACATAATAGCAAATATTTCCCACTTTTTAAAAATTCAGTTCATAAAAAAATAAAATCATTATACAGGGAAAAAAAAACCAACCCAAACACAAACCTAAGAACTCCTACTTTCTTACCGAGACTGTAGCTCCACACAAAAAGAAAACACAGATGTTTCATAACACAGCTGCAGAGTGAGTTTTTCCAGGTTTGTGAATTTGGCACCCTCCTGCCTCTTTGGGAACAAAATTAATGGCTCAGGACAGATGGCCCCACTCTGGATGTAGCCCTGACTGTGCTTCTGCAATAACGATGGGCGAGTAAGCACAAGCTCCACCAACACAAGCACTTCGGATTCAGTGGAAACAGAACCTGAGCTAATTTGTGCCACAGGTTTCAATGTTTAGATTAACTCACAAAACTGTAAGTCATTTGCAACTACACAGCAATAGATGCTGAATTCACAGACCTATGCATACCAAAGGGAGCATGGCACTGCCCCAACACAGGTACCTCCAAAACTTCCTTTCTCATCCAAGGCATACATAGTGCTGGACACCCAAGCTGACAATCCACATTTATATTACATTAGGGTTACAGCTGGGGTTCAGAGAACCACAAAGCCTACAGCTCCAGGGACACTGCGGCTGCAGAAGGCATGCCAAGGGGACCACAGCACTGTACCAACACCAGTCCTTCCACAACTTCCTTTCTCCTCTGAGACACCAATGGTGCTGGGGACCTCAACCGACACTCCCTGTTTCATTAAATTAGGGTTAGGGCTAGCGTTGGGGTTCAGAGAACCACAAAGCCTACAGCTCCAGGGACACTGGGGCTGCAGAAGGTATGCCAAGGAGAGCACAGCTCTGCAGCAACATGAAACCCTCCACAGCTTTCAATCTCCTCCGGGACACCCATAGTGCTGGGACCCTCAGCCAACACTTGTAGTTTGCAATAAATTAGGGTTAGCGTTGGGTTTCAGAGAACCACAAAGCCTACAGCTCCAGGTACACTGGAGCTGCACAAGGCACACCAAGGGGAGCATGGCACTGCACCAGCACTGGTTCTTCCACAACTTCCTTTGTCTTCTAAACCACCTATGGTGCTTAGGACCTCAGCTGCAGCCCCAGGCTGACATGACTGGTAAGATACTGGTTCAGAGAACAAAAAAGCCTACAGCCTGAGTAAGAGTGGAGCTGCACAAGGCATGCCAAGGAGAGGACAGCACTGTACCAACATGGAACCCACCACAGCTTTCTACCTCCTCCAGGACACCCATGGTGATGGGGAGCTCAGCTGACGCTCCCTGATTGCATTAAATTAGGGTTAGGGTTGGGGTTCAAAGAACCACAAAGCCTACAGCTCCAGGGACACTGGGGCTGCACAAGGCTTGCCAAGGGGAGCACGGCACTTCCCCAACACTGGTCCTTCCAGAACTTCGTTTCTCTGCCAGGACACCAATGCTGCTTTGGTCCTCAGCTTACACTCCCCCTATGCATTAAATAGGGTTAGGTCTGAGGTTCAGAGAACTACAAGGTCTACAGGTCCCGCTACACTAGGCCTGCAGTGTGTCTGCCAGGAGAAGCACGGCCATTCACCAGCATGGAACTCATGGCTACTCAGATTAAAAATACCACAGAGGGGAATGTGTATGGTTTGTCAACTAGTTTAAGACATTTATAGAATACATCTGGTAGTGAAGGGGTGTAGTTTTGCTGAGTGGTTTGTGCATTAGGTGGAACTGTAATCCAGTTGCCTAAGGGCAGCAATGACTGTTGCTTTTAAAGGTGTAAATTATGACTTGCTTGAAGTGAAGAGAGGGCAGGAAGGCTACTATTGTCCAAGAGGGTGCTGCTGCCTTGATGGCTCCTATGAATAGTGATAACAGTGCTGTTAACATTCTTTGCTGGAGGCAGGTACACCTAGTCACAGTGTGACTGCCCAACATAGGGTTGCTTCCCACACACATTCAGTGACTAGACTGAGAACTTCACAGCTTTACAAAGCATTGCTTTCCAAATCTTAGCCATTCCACAGTTACATCATGTAATATCCTTAATTTCCTTGTTCGTGCAAGGTGCCTCTTCTGGATGCCAAGACCGCAGTCCCCCTTTACACCTCTCCCAAACCACTACAGAATCAAACACCTCACTTCAGTTTTCACCTGCATTTAAATACACTTTTTTTTAGTATAATTGTTGGAATGAATTCTCTGCAGTCTGATCCTGCCTAGTAATGAGGACCATGAGTTCCCACTGCCCCCAGTGAGAGTGAAGGACTGTCAGTGTTTCATGGGTTCAGTTATACTACATTACAGAACCAAAGCACAACCCAGCTAACTTGCTGGAGGCCTGAAGAAAGATTTCCTCTGTGAAGAATTAAGATGAATAACATTAATGCTTTGTAGAAAGGGAGTAATTTTGGGTACCAGGCAGATCCCCTGTTCCCCAGTCACTACAGTTTATGCAAGGAAGCACAGTAATGCGCTAAGCTTTCTCCCTTTGGGACCATGGAACTGGATCAGTTTTATGTTTTTGATGTGCTTTATCCAGATTTGTTTGGCACACCAGCAAGTGGACACATTGATTTCTTCTCAGCTTACAGTTCTGTCATAACAGGGTCAGATTTTTCAAAAGGGATTACTTGGCCTTAAGGGACAGAAAAGGATAGGAAAACAACAAGACATTTTAAGAATTAGACGTTGCTTTTCTGCTAATAGAGTGTGCAATGAAAACATGTTTGGTTTGCTTTTAGAAAATAAATGAAGAAAAAAAAGATTGGGATCAAGCAGAAAAGAATAAGATTTGCTGGTAGCAAATAGACAGCATGTTTCACCTCCTGAAATACCTAGCATGCTATTTGAAGTAGATATTATAATCATGAGCACTATGTCAGTACCCAGAGACATAGAAGATGGGAGTCATACTGTCTCTCACTGGATAATTAACCTTCCATTACCATCCAAATGGGTGGGATGAGATAAGCTGTGAATGTGGCAGGTAGGAGGAGCAGAGCAAAGAGGATCAGAGATGTGTGAAGGCAAGAAGCTAACTGGTATGCAAAAATGAGAAATAAGGATTCACTAAAAAGACATACTTCAGCTTTCTCCTCTTTTCCTTATGGCAAGAGACACAACATCAGAAACTAGGATTTTCTCACTTCCCTCAGCTCTACTTAATCTTCTCTAGCAGTGCTGATGCTCCAGATCTCTTTATTTCCTAGCTAAATCTTGTCATTACCTGAAGGAAATGGGCAGTTATGATCACTTTCATGTCACTTACAGGGTAACAGAGGCCAAAGACATAAATGTATTCAGCAGCAGAGATCTTCTTGCTAGGTTTTTTCAAAGCATTAAGTCATCTGATAGTTGTTTGATTCAACAGAAGTTAGATATGAAAGGACTTCTGAAATACCCAGTAACCACTTACATGCCTTTCTAGGCACATACATACCAACTCATTTCTAAATCTTAAGACTGTGCCTTATGGTAGGTTTCCAGGGAGAAAGGTCACAGGAGTTAGGCTTTAAGCATCCTTAGGTATTCAAGTCTTTGCAAACCTTTTGTGGGTCCTGACTTTTAGATAGCCTAGCAGGTGAAGCTACTTGCTCAGCCAGAAACCTGAACTTGACCATTCATAGATGGAAAGAAAAAATGGCTGGTTTAAAGATGATTGCATAACATTCTCAACTCATGGCCTCTGTTTTGGCCAAAGAACAGCTATGCCACCTCTGACATGGAGTATGCTACCTTCTCACACTCCTTAAAGGTTTATTAAATGGAGTATCAAATGTTGTTACAAGGCCCATTTCATAAAGGGGAGATGCTACATGCAAGAGGGCCCATTCATCTTGCCTGGCTAACTCTGAACCAAGAAGGGAGGCCTTTCACAGAGACTCATGTGGCTTGGTCCTGTGTCTTTCATTTTCTGGGTCTGCTTCATAACAATAAATTCAGGGTCTATAAAGTAACTCTGGTGTGTTCAATATATTAATCTTGTTGAAAGCACAGATGTCCATTTCTTCAATGGAATACTAATAGTAATAATAATAGCTTGTCTTCCTTACAGACTGGAGTGGCACGAATAAAAGAGCTCTGCTAGACAGCAGATTATGCCAAATGGGCATATTTTACTAGATGAGAAAAACAGCTTGTCACTTCTAATTGTTCAAATTATGTGTGATTCAGTTCTTCCCGCAGTTATTTTTAAAATGTTTTTAAGAGGGTATAATGTGCAGCTAAGAATAAAAAGGGTGTGAAATTGTTAGCTCCCCTGGTAGGTAGGTGGTGATAATGAACATTTCATAAAGTTCTTGTTAACAGACAAATCTCCGTAGTGCTCAGGATGTCCCTTATTACATTAACAGTCTCTCGCTGAAGTAAGGGTTCTTAAGGAACACAGGTTTTAATCTGCTGCTTTTCTTCTTTTCTTATTTATGACTTAGAGAAACGAACTAAAACTCGAGGAGTCAGAAGTCCAGGATACCAAGAGCTATACTGGTGTCCCAAACAGGCATTCAAGATTGCTGACTAGGACCCCAGTGCATGGTCTGCAACTGGCTAACAGGTCACACTGTGTGCTCAGCACCATGCCAGACTCTCTTCATGAGAGCAGCTGCGGCAGACACTTCTCAGCTTGCATGGCAGACCTTGTAACAGGACTGACTTTCACAGCGTGGCCCACAAGTCCATTATTTAGGAACAACTGGCTTAGACCTTTTCTGGCCTGTAAACTACTCTTGTCCTTATGTGGGTATATAAAAGGCCTGCTAAAGTAGCCAGATTTCTTTGGAATAAGAGGAACTCAGCTCACGCTGATAATAAAAACTCTGTGCAAGATTATTTAGGCTACTGAACCACTACAGTTAACACTTAGATCTCAGCCCTGCACCTCTTCCTAGTGTGTGCAGGGCCAGAAGACCAGTGGTTCCTGAATCAGATGGCCATGCCAGCAGAAGTCTCTTGTTCCAATGCAGTTTTAGAGCAGAGCTGTGCTTCACCAGTAGAGCTTGGCTTGTGCCTGTGACTTCACCTGCCGCTGTTTCACTGAGCCATGGCTGTGCTTACAGTATCTGCAAACGTCTGGGTTGCAACCTCTGCATACACTGGCACCATAGCTACTGAAACTCACATAGCAGTGCTTGAACTAACTTCAGCCTTGTTAACATAGGTGCACGCAGAGAGCAGCCTGGATGCCAGCACTATAGATGTGGCATGAAAGAGCTCAGCATGAGCTAGCTGCAATAGTGCTTATCCAGCCTCACAAGTGTTACAGCCATTGCTGGCTGCAGGGCTATGGTGACTACAGATGGGGGCTTTCTGTTCTCCAGGTAGAAAGTCCAGGAGCTTACTTTTAGATTAAATATTTGCTACTGATCTGTTCCTTCTGGGACACAAAAATCACTGTACAGAGCAAATATTGAAACCTGGGATATGGATGGGATGAAGAGATAGAAATGGCAGTGTGAAGTGCAAGAATCAATGGGAACCTCAAATTCCATTCAGGCTGTCTCAGTGCCCTTGGAATAAGACTAACTCATAGCACAGACAGGGAGCAAAAACTGCCACTGCTACAGGGAACATCACAGCCCCACACATGCAAATGTTCACAGGGCTTTCCTGCCTGCAGGTGTGACACAGAGCCATTTACAGGCTGGGTGTATCAGTCTCATAAACATGCTGCAGTCTGACTAAAGTGCTTTTTTTGCTAGGCTCCCGCATGGCCTTATCCTGCTGACCTTTGTTATTGTTCAACTAATCAACTTAGTGGAAAACCAGAGCCCCTTCAGTCTATGCCATTCCTTGCTTTTCTGGTGGGCATCTTGCAAATCTTATTATTGACATTTTAAGTGCAAGCTTCCTGCAGGCACCAGAGCTTCTGATTGTAGGTAGGTCTTGCAAGTTGTGACTTTTCCAGCATCCTGCAAACATTATTTCTTTTCTGACTGTGGGCTCTGACACTACAGAGTTCACTTCACAGGGTGACCTCCACATTTGTACTGACCTTTTCTGGGGGATTTAATCCTCTGGGAGAGCTTACCTCATCAGCTTTAGATGTTTATGATGTGAATCTCTACCTGAGGTAGTCATCCTAAGCTCACTTTATAGGTAAGGGAAATAGATACTTTTAAAGTGAGATTTATCTGCTGTCTTTTCATCAGCAACTTGGGAATGAAATGAATACCTTTTTTCTCTCCATTAATTTCCAGGGGCACCTAGTATCTCATTCAGATTTGAGTGTCTACATGGGCAATCTCACTCCATGTGAATTCCTCTGCCAGGTGCTTGTAGGATCATCTGATTGTAAGTTTGTTTTCATTGCCATAACCAGAACTAAAAATCTCATCAGTTAGGTCTAGTTTGAGGTTAATGATGGACTTTCTTCACATGACCAACTTTTTGGGGTATTGGAATCATCTGACCTACAAAGCAGAATGGAAAGGATTCCCAAGGCACAGGAGTAGGCTAGCTTCAAAAAAAACCCAAACAAACCCAAAGCAACAAAAAACCCCAACAAAACTGCCAGGGCATGTCTCTTTTAAGAAATCTGGATTGCATGTGTTTGGAAAATACATTGCTGAGTAAGCAATATTCTAAGGCTGGAAGAGCTGTCATAGGGACAGGACCTCTGAGTCTTACTGCTACCTTAGCTTTGACTTTGTGGCCTTCAAGTCACTTACAGCCAGCCAATCTTCCAGGAAATAACGTGTACTTGGAGCAGAGACAATATAAAGAAATAAAATGAATTCTCAGCATCTTGAAAATTAGTTTATCAAGAGTCTTGGACTCAGCACATTAACTATAATGAAAAATAATTCATAGAACTAAACTGAGGCTTAATTATCACAGCCATAAAAAGCTCTGTGACCTGGAAAAAGACAAGAAATAGCAATCTCAGGTCTAATCTCACTGATGTCAACAGAGTCACAGCTAGAATGATCTGAATCTTCAGACTTGTTTTTAACCATTAGTTATTCCAAGCATCCACAAAATGCAAGGCACCTGACGGACAGTTCGATAGCTACGTTTCGTGGAGGAACTCAGCAGCCCAATCCACGTGCAACTTGCCATGCTTTGAGAATGTAGCATTCAGGAGCCAGTTACCTCTAAGGTAAAAGGATTTTTGCTCTCCACCCTTTTCTGTAAAAGAAGTCCTTCTCGGATGCTGTAATTTTCAATGGTGTCAGTAGTACCATACAAACTCTGGTTTGCAGCAGGAAAGGGAGAGAAGCTTGTGAGTACACAAGCTGAACAAGAGCTACAATATCAATTTTCTGCACAACCACTTGGGAGGAACGAGGGAAGGACACTTTCCTTAACCGTCTGGTCATCGTTCAAGTTCCTGGTTCACATTCCAGATAAGGGTTAAATTATAAACCAGTGGGCAAATGGCTTTGAAAAGAGTAATTAATTTACTATGGTGAATAACAGATGTTTGTTTCACGGACAGAATACATCACTGATCAGATTTGTATCTTGATTCATCGAGGCCCCTACTTAATAGTGTCAGGAAACAGCAGTGTTTGTGGATAGATAAAGGTATTCAGGCAAGTCTTCCTACATCTCAGCTCATCAGCAAAAGTGTCATCAACATTCACATCCTTGGAGCAGGAAAAGTGAGCAACCTCATACAGCTTAGAAATCAGGGGAGCAAAAATGTTAATTTTCAGACGCGATATTTTCCAGTAATAATTATTGACAAAAACTGCATAGTAGTGAGAGTGATTAATCTTATCCTCTTAAAATATTATTGGTGTGTTAAGAAATGTATGGAGGAAGAGCAACTCCTGTCCTCCTTTGCCAAGAAAAGACTCAAACCAGCACCAATCATGGATTAGACAGGGTGTGAAAGACTTAACGTCACAAAACTGGGCTATCCCAAAGTTTGAGAGACAAAAGACCTTTCATATTGAACCAGATTTCTTTGCTAATGGTTGAAACAATTCATATTAGATAACACACATGGGCTACAAATCAGGAAAAGACTGAATGCAGGGTGGGTCCCAGTCTGATAGGAGGATTTTGGAAGGACTCTGCAGTCTTTCTGCTCTTGTGGAACTCCTCCACTGTTCCTGTGAGTGACAGGCAGGAGAAAGGGAGACCTCCTACAGCCAGTTCTCCAGGACTCTTCACTGAATTGAATGTAAGATGCATAGCAAGCAATCATGGAGTGAAGTACATGAGTGAGGTACATTGGCCAATAACTGGATGACGAAGGTCATATGGCTTGCAGAGAAATCTGAGATTGCTTGCTATGCATCTTACAAATAGTTTTGGTGCCTGCTGTGCTGACCTGTCTCCTGTTTGGATGCAAGCAGCAGCTACTGTGACCTCTAGCCAGGTTGGGAGTGGAGTGCCCTCTGGGATACAAGTGATTTTAGTCAACAGTTCTTGTCAAGCCAAGAATACATAACAAAAGGCATTCTCAGGAATCCACTGATTAACAGCTGGGAGTAACTTGAGCTTTATCGCTTAATCCAAGCCACACAAGCAAGATTTTTGTGCAGACACAGTAGTGGGTTTAGGCAAATGCACAGCCAGGAACACAGTTCAAGACTGCAATGCAGATATACACTGAAATCCCAATTCCCTTGACATGAGTACTAACACCCAGTACAGACTGTGAGTGAAACCTATCAATCTGAATAGACAAGATGAACAAAGAGAGGTCCTAGGGTCAAGCAGCAGGTCAAAATGGAAAACAGAACAGAATTCAGACCTCTAAACTACCAGCTAACCCCTTAGTTCACTGGTTTGCACTCATCTTTCTACAACCCACCTCTGAGGTTAACAGGAGACATGCTCTGCCTCAAGTAATGCAGACAGAGAAAAAGCTCAGATTTAGCATATGAATGCAGATCTTTTTGGTGTAGGTTTACATACAGGCATGCATGCTTTTGTAACAGAACGTATAATCTAAATACCTGGCTTTTCTGTGTGTTTGAGTGATCTGGGAATAATAAGCTAAACCATGCATAATTCAGTGTTCAGAAGAACAAACAGTTCAATACAAAACACCATACAAGCCAGTTCTTGCAGGCAGCTCTGTAATAATGAAAGGGCAGGCATAGCCCAGCATTCACAAATCACTTGACTACCTAGTACATAGGACTTCCCCAACAACAGCAAGACAGCTTGTACAGCTCTCAGAAGCACCGCTCTCATCCCAGAGTATCAAGAAATTCCTAGGAGCCAGGGAAAAGTCTGGATCAGGTAACTTTATGCTGCAAGACTGCCAAAGATTATATATTAAGAGGAGAAAGACCATGATATTGAAGGTAATGGAAAATGCCTTCTCCGGTGTCTGCTCTAATGAACCGGGTGTTTTGTCCTTTTTTCAGGGCCGCTGAGACCTGTAATAATGAGCAGTGGGATAACATCAGACCTGAGCCTGGCAGCAATAAATGGAGCAGTGCGGAAAGAGAGGCAGGTTTACTGCTGTTGTATGAAAACCATGCAAAGGAAAACAAAGCATTTTACAGCCTGGATAACCTAAATCATTTAAAGTTGGACAATGCTGCCACACATCCTCACTTCATAACTCTTCAAGAAGACAAAGTGAATTAGATATCATCACTTCCTCATCAACTTCAATGCACTTTGCCACTGGCATTGATTTGCCTTGCCTCTGACTAGCTGCTCTGCCATTACCAGACTCCCATTACACAGAGCATCCTTGGCATGGTCTTCAGGACCTCAACTGCTGTATGGGTCTATAATGCCTGAGCTGCCCCAAGGGAGAGGTCTTCCCCTGCAAAGCAGAGCATGTGTCAGGTGAGGGAGTTTCTCAGCACTTCTCATAGCTGAAATCTCAGGAGAGGGACAGGGACCCGTCTCAGGCTCCAGGGACACCTCTTGTCATTTAGTAGGCTGATCAAGAGAAGAGGAATGGATCTAAAAACCACCACTACCCACTGGGGTTTAATCGGCATCCCTGCTTCCAGCAGATCCCTCCTTTTGTGCTCTCCACTCAGGTAACCATAAGTTCTACACTATGCTCACATCTCACCCGCTAACCTGCTCATTCATCTATCTGTTTGCTTCCCAATCCATCCATCTTAAAAAAAAAAAAGAAAAAATCACTTAAACTGAAACAAAAGCACCCACTCAGACATTGATATTAATTTAATGGAATCAATCTAGATAATCCCCTTGGGTGTGACTCATTTACAATGAAAATCACATTTCACAGATCCAGGAGATGGAAAATTTTATCTTTACAATTAAATTGGTACTTTCCATTAATGCCAGAGGTCTGCTGTTTAGTGCAGCAGCAATCAAGCCCAATGTGTTGATTTCTGCATTCTCCAACACTGAAGAAAATGGTATTTTAAAAATGTCTGAAAATATTTTATCAGAAAAACAGAAGAGACTAAACTTCTTCTAAAATAGATTTAATGCATCTCTTAAAACAAATTAGTCTCTGCAGATGATGTTATTTGCTTTTGATGTCTGATAGTGTTACCTTTGACATTATTCTCTCATCTGCTTTCTTCATCTCTGGTGGTGCTAAAACTGCTGTCTGTCTTATCCATATGGAGACATGCAGTAGGCCTCATTCTCCTCAGTCTTGATTAGTCTATGTAGATGTCCATGCTCAAAAGATATGGGGTATCAAAACCTTTCAACAGTCTCCATATGGAACACAGAAAACCAATAAATAATCACAACAGATATACTCTGGTAACTCGTATCTCTGCCATTGAGAGACTAGAGAAATGAACATTGCAAGACAGGTTTGTCCAGCTTCTTAACAGCTGTGTACTGAATAATATGGTCAGATAAATACATAATTTAAAACCATTTGATTAAAAAAGAGAACCTGCTCAGTGTACAGATGGACTTATCAATGGGTTGGAAGTGGCTCTTGGGCTGTCTACGACTACCCCTATATTTGGGTTCTACTATGCAAATGAGGATGTGCACATCCCACATAAAGCATTCCTCAAACAAGAGCATCATAGACCAACCAAATAATTTTGAACGAGTGGTGGTGTGATTCCTTTCTGTTACAGGGAACCTCCTTTGCTTCAAGGGATGTACCAGCTGCTGCATCCACAAAGAAGGAAAAGTGAGAGTGGGAATCAAAGGTGTTCCTCCAGCACCATGAACATAAGACACCACTGTTCTTGTCTTAGGGCTTAAGCAGAAAGAGTCCAGAGCTCCTACCTAGCCTCCAGTATGAGGAGGACTGACAAACCTGACTGACCTGCTAAGTATCTTACATTTATTAGTTTACTATCAATTCCAGCTGGAAATGTGACTGTAGGTCTACGTTCTTGGCTGCGGTAAATTTGTACAAATCTACATTGTTTGAAGATATGATCCACCGCCTTGAATCACAATATGCTAATTTATCCCATCAAGTATCTAGTGCATATTTAGTGTTCTTCCATCATCTTGATCTGTAGACTTTCATGAGGGGGAGGAAGCATGCAGATTGGATCTGCAGTTTAACTGACAAGTTCTCAATGGGAAAATGTCTGAAGTGAGACTTGGCTTTTAAAAATAGTTTACATACAGTGCTGGTTTTAAACACTCCCTATGATTCCTCTTTGGAAGCTCCTAAGAACAGCACTGTCTATTGGATGGTAATGGAGCGGGGGTGACAGCAGTGTCAAGTGATGGCTCCTAGCCTGTCTGCTTTCACGCAGTGAGGCATAGGTGCAGAGACATCTAATCCAGCAGCACTGCAGGTAGCAGCACAAGGATGAGGGCCCCTGTGAAGCACAGCACCTGAGAGGGAGGGTCTTTCCAAGGAAGCCTGATCCTTTTAAACCAAATCTGGTTTCTCCAAAGCCAGCTGTTACGCATTATTCGGATGTACCAGCTTAGGTAGGAATAGGTCAGTGCTAGTCCATGTGCCTGTGTGGTATGGTGTAGATATGTCCATGCCTTTCCCAGCTCCCAAAACGATTGGGCTGTTAAAGAAGCGTTTTAAAAAAATACATCTACTTCCATCAAAACCACACAAAAAAACCTGGGTGATGTGTGGAAAGAGTAGATTTTTAAACACATGAAGAGTATAGGAATAAGTAGCTTGAGCCTGAAGCTTACATTTTGGGGTATAAAAACAGAAAAACGTTTAACAAAATGCAATTAAAGAAAAATGTTTGAGTTTATCTCGTTGTAAAGAAAAAAATTGGCTTGGATTGAGCCCTTCCCTGGGAGTGTTTGCAAACCAAACATTACACAGCTGCCAAGTGCCTGAAAACAAAAATGTGAAACTGACCTAAAATAAAAGCAAAAGTGATTGCTTTATTTCCATCAACACAGAAGGTTAATCAGAGGCCTGAACACAGGGCAAGTAAAGACCTCTAGGATATGATTCCTCTGACATCTTAATATGCACAATGCCAAGGCCTTCCGGCAACTGAAAGGCATACACACTGTTCAGGTGAACTTCATCTGATTCTGAAAGTGGGCCAGACAAATCATACTCTTGAAGTCCTTTGATATATACAGATATATACAGATGCCTAAAATTGCATGAGATTAATTCTTTACCTAATCTTTACCAAATCAATCTGCAACATTGCAGTGCCCCTTTCAGTCAAACCAAGAAGTTTAAAGAACAGTAGAAAAAGAAACAGGAATAAAGTTTTAGAGATGGATGAGAAAGGAAGGCTGGAATTGCCCTGTGGTATTTCTGCAGTGATTTCCCAGATTTCTCAAACACCAAAAGATTTTACCAAAACTACCTTTTATTTGTCATTCAGAACTACATGTCTACAGCCACACACACTACCTAGAGCTTAGCATTATGTGCCTGACGAAGCTTCAGGCACACTCAGACATTCTTTTTTTCCACAGAAATGCAATAGATGGGAACTATATTACTTCTGAGAAACTGGAAGCCGTGAAGACAATGTCTCATCTACCTCAACTGTGTGGATGCTGTCACCAGCTAGTCTAAGGGATTGTGTGAGTACTCTATTGCATTAGTAGAGTGCGTTAGAGACCTTATTTCTGAAAGTACTATACAAATTAAGTAGTGACTTCTGTCAGTATTTCTGATAGCTACAGAATAGGGAACCTTAATTTCATTTTATGATTGAAAAGGTTGAATTACAGATAAGTGAAAGACTAAAGAGTTATTACTTGTCCTTCCAAGATTTGCCAGCCTGAGTTGGTCCAGAATACAATAGTTATTCCAACAGGATAAGCCTTCATTTCCTTGGGGAAAGTAATATGAACTTTATACTTGTTAGGAGGGTTTCCTGGTATAGCAATACCAATGGAAGTTAACTGGCAAATACTTCCTTATACAGATAAGATTTGAATTACTCCAGAAATACGTGCTCCCACAACATGATCCTATGCTCCCCTCCCTCTACTTCATCATTTCTCATATACACAGCCTCCTGCATTCAAAATCCTGCTCCTGCTGTATTGTGTACTGCTGTGAGTGTCCGTGTGCATGCAGAGCTTCAGCATCCCTCTGAGGTTAGTACTGCCTGACTCACAACAAATTGCTGAACTGGACAGTGAGCTAACACACATCTAAACCAAGACCTAAAGTAACCCTCCCATGCCTGAGTGAAGGCATCTAGGGCTGCAAACTTTAAAGCCAGTACCTGTGCCTGTTAGACTGAATCAATAGATTGCTCTGCAGGTTTCAAACCAGATGTAAGGTCAGTCACACCAGACCATGCTTACTCACCTGGCTTTGCTCAGAAATATGATAAGGGAGGGAAAGGCTGGGAGACTCAGCTCCTATTGGCAGTCTCTGACAGCTCCCTTATATTGCAAAGCAAATGGTGTGGAAGATTATAGGTGAGAAACTTGCTCACCCACCCACAGTTTAACTTTCTTTCTGCATGTCATTTATTTGTGTAATGGCATTTGCACAGTTGCTCCAGCTGTATGTACAGCTACATCCTTTAAAACAGGTCTGATGTAACTGAGCTCAGCAGAGCTTAACCAAGCTCTGCAGTTCTGCATCGCAGTTGGCATCCTTAGGGCTCTCCAGCGGCAATTGTTCTGTAGGTGCCTCAGCCCCCTTATGTAGGGGCTAGTGACTTTCTCAAAATTGCTACTAGCTACTCAGTAGATATTCACTTCAGATTTAGGGCCAGGATTTGAAACCTCTGCCCCGTCTCAACTGGAGCTGGAGTCTTTTTCAATCTCTGCAGGTACACTTGTCCCACTTGGTGTAACTATTAAACATTCATGGGAATGGATCCTAAACATCACATTTTCACATCATCCATACCTTCACAAGTGAGCAGCAGAGCCGACTGCTGTCGCTCTCCTTTCTATTCCTGCAACAAATATTTAGCTCAGGAGGCTAAGAAAGACAGACTTCTGTTTAGCCTGGGGCCTTTGCTGTGATACAAATTTACATCCCTTTATTTTAATCACACAAAAATATGAACCCACATCGCTTTAGCCTAAATGACTTCCCTAGTCATTTGGTTACTGACTGTTTTGAGGTGTCTCTGTTGGGTTTCCACAAACAGAAAAATCACATGTAGGTGTTTGCTGAAGGAATCCTGGCCAAAGTGCTGTGTGGAAGCAGGTGTCTGAGTCAGTGAAACATTTCTACATCTGTCTTTTGCTCTTTTCATTTCTGTTTGCTTTTGCAAGCTCACATGGACAATTACTTGCTAAAGAATGAGGTCTCCCACTTAAATATCTAAGCATTCCCATACATTACATGGGGAACATGCTTACCATTTTTAGGGCTAAGGGCTCCATTATGGGACAAGTCACTCTAATACCAAGATGTTATAGTGCCTGAGAACCAACAGATGTCTAGAGTCATGAGAACTAACTTGACAACATCTGTTATAGTAGTAGCCAGTGGTGTGAAGAACTTCTATCCAAGCACTAGACTTTCTCTTCCTACTGTAGTCATTCCCCAAGGGCTAAATCCACATAAAGACTTCCACATGTAGTGATTCATTAAGTGAGAGTAGGTAATAGTTCCCTACCTCATGGCCAAGTTAATAATTTATGAGCAGTGAAACTGCTTCAACATTGGTTGAGATAGCCTGCCAATGAACCTTAGGTAGGTGGCATTCATGTCATACTGCTGGCCTGCCCTACTCCAGTCAGAATGGAGTCTTGAAAATGGGTCCTTCCTTCCCAGGTATGAGCATCAAGCACTACATTTCATTTTTTCAAGATAAAGCACTAGCTTTACATCTAAGATCTGGACATAGTCCAGACAAAGGCACTTCACTATGTTCAAATAAGGATCGGGTTCTGTCCACCTGTTTGTTTTTTTTCTTTTAATAGCTTGGTTAGCTCCTCTCATTTTCTGGATTCATTGAATCCTACTTTTAGCTACCACACACACAGCAGAGAATATTGTACTGTTACAGAGAATTAGAGGTAATATAAGAGTGATACAGATAAGAGTAGTAAATATAAGTATTCGCTAAATCATGCAAAAATTCTGTGATGTGTCCTACACTTTCCAACGTTTTAGCCCAGTGTCATAACAAGAACAGTAAACAGTAGGCTTTTGTGGCCACTAGTTGTCATTATATGTCACATCAAAAGATATCCACATATTCAATCTTTATGCCTTCAGCTCATTGCTTAGATGAAACATTCTGTTCTGAGCTCAAAAGGTGATAGTGTCATGGAACAAACAGTAGTAACATACAGTGTTGCTGGATCTCAACAGAAATCCCCTGGGAAGACTGCTCCCTGCCCAGTTCCCTGGGTCACTCACTGCTGCATGGTACTTCTTGGATTACTGCAGCTAATCCTATCTCAAAAGGAAGACAAACTAATGGGAAGCCATCACCACCTTCCCACAGCCTCTTCCTGAAGATCTTAAGTGTTGCCAATTCCTTTAAATTCCACACAAGCCAAATGAGTTTGGAGCATGGCTGCAGCTGCCCACAAAAGTTTCCGCTTTCCAGTTAATTACAACCAACCTGAAAGCAAGCCATCTGAGACTGTCCGGACTCCCTTGCTCCGCTCAAGGAGAAGACCAGCAGATCAGAACTAGTGCAGATATCAGGGAGATCTCAACCCTCTCCAGAGACGGTATCCTAAAGTTAACATCATTAAGAGAGTGGGAGTAGGAAAAGTACTCTCTGCTCCTCTGCGTTCTCTTTTCTTTTTTTACAATGTTGGCCCCACCATAGCAGTGGAGGACTCTGCTGTACATCATCCTGGCACAGAAGAAAGGTTTGAGCACACAGAGGAAACGCAAGAGGAACAGAGCTAATTTTGGCCTGGGATTGGTAGGAGAATTCATGCAGGAGCAAGGCTGACAAGGCAGAAGTAAGACCAGAAGAAGGAAACAGACGGAAATGCTTTATGAAGAAGAAATCATCAAAGCCTGTTTTATTTGCTAGGAAAGGTGTTGGAGCCATGTGGGGAATGTGCCATAGGAATTAATGTGACCTTAATTTAATTGGGAACACCGGCAGCTCCAATTCTTTCTCTCTTTCACACAAACAAATAGAAACACAGCGCTGTGTACTGCAATAACAGTTCAAAATTCAAAGGGCAGACCTTGAAAAGTATGACTTGGGATTTTTGAATCTCTGGGCTTGAAACCACTGTAAGACTTCAAAAGCCATCTCATCCAAATGGTGACAATGCTTGTCTCCTTATTAACCAAGATCTGAGATGGGGCATTATTCTGGGTGCCCTAAAACTGATTATATTCCATTAAGGTCTTAACTTACATTCATTGCTTGTTAAGGAGCAATTATCCCTTATTTTGAAGCCCAGAACTAATTAAACTCCTCACTGTTCTGGCAGCAAAGCCATGGAAAACCAAGCTGCCAGGCACTGTCTATGATAGTTCCAGTACCTCAAGCAGTCATGCACACCATTTACCTTCTAGGATAATTTTTTCTGTGCTATACCTCATAAAATCAGCATTTTTACACTTTAACCCAAATCTTATTGATTTTAATTTGTATTTTGAAGGTACCTTGTTTATCTACTTGATGTGTAGAGGATCTTCAGTACCAGGGCAGATCCAAAAGAGCACTGGGAAAAGGGATTAATCCTAATTCTTAATTATATTGAAAGTTCCTTCAGTTACCCATTCTTCACTTATCATAGACAGCTAGACAAATGCTGCCTCACTGGAATTCTGATCGCCTCAACTCGTCCTTTCTTTTTTGACCCTGTCCTTATTGTGTGCCTCCTTGCTTAGTTTCCACATCCATGTCTTCTTTGGTTTTGCCACTGGTGACAGAGTTGTACGACCCTGACTTTATGCACTGGGCTTTTCTATTCGCTCAGATACGTGGCTGTGTGAAGCCTTTCCATAATCACTGACTAAATACAGATGGATTAATTGGAAACTTGTGTTGCTCAAGAAGTAAATCTTACGGTCAAGTGAACTTAAGTCAGTAGCAGGGAAGAAACAGGTTACATATCACCCTATAAGTTAAAACAGTCTCAAGGCTGCATTGCTGCTGTCCCAAGAAGTAGCTCCAGCACCTAGACCCAAGCATTATGGATTTATCAATTTTACTGGGAGTGTCATCTTGCACAACTTTCCTTAAAAAATAAAGGTATCTTAGCTCAAAACTTGAAAAGGAATAAAAAGGTCTGGAGACCGTATCTGCACATATATTAACATTGAGAGCTTTAGAATACAATAATCCTTTGAAATCTTGTTCAGGGTAGAAGATACTACAACAGTTTTCATGCATTTTCCTGAACTTCATTTTGTCCGATTCCAGTATGCATAGTTTCTGAATGCCATGTTGCTGCTGTTTCCTCCAAAAACGGTGACAGCTTTTCAGTGGCTTTTACTGCAACATGTGTTGATCTCAGAGGTACCAGAGTTCCTCTCTACCTGCTTAGTGCTAGCTTAAAACATGTATATCTGTTTATATCTGAAAAAACCACAATCAAACTAGATGTTTGCATCTCAGTCCTGAGAAATAAAAATTTTTAAAAGCATAGTTACAGTTTCATTGTAGTCACTTACATTTCTGAGAAACCGTTGAATCTTTGCCCAGAACTGTACAACGTGACAGATAGTTGCCTAGACAATCAGACTCAACTCCATTTCAACTGTAAGTTTCCACATACTTATACGAGACATAAAAAAAAAGAAGAAATATTCTAAAACCATAAAGGTGCTTAATAGCAATCACAAAAGTTATCTGTCCTGATGCTACCTGGCACACATCCAGGACTACTGTAAGAGGGGATGCTATCAAGTTCCCTATGCCACAGCATAAAGGTACTGAAAAAGACCATTTTAAAAGTTGCATCCCCCTTCCACCAACCAGAATATTTATTTACAAAGACAGCAGGCACATAAGACCCAACTACGTTAAAATTCTGCCCTGATTCAGTTGGTACATAGTCACCTGTATCAATGTAAGCCTCTAAATTAGAAATAGCAAACCAAAGTGAGGTTTGTCTTACCTGAAATGTTTCAGAGATGATGTATTGAATCCTTCTGGTGGAACTTCTAGGCAGACATATAACAATGACAGGAGGCTACACCAAGCTGAAAAGCTGAACGTTATTGCACATTTTTGGAATGGTACAACACTCTCTAAACATCTGGAGGTGACCCCCCTCCCTCCCTGCCCCCTGAACTAATTGTACCTGCTTTGTATCACCCTTTGTATAAATCTGTTCTCTAATTGCTAGATATAAATAATAAGCGTTTATGAACTGCCTGGTGTAATGGAACCTAAATCTTGGTTGATATCTGCATAAAGGAAAATTTGGTAAGTTTTTATGAAAAAACATCCATAAATAGACCACCCCATGGAACTCACTCAGACTGGAAAGGTCTATTTTTTTCCTCTGGGAAGAATCAGGTCTACCAGACCAGTGGTCACAGCACCACTGTAAAGAGCCCGAGTCCATTCTCTTTACACCTTCTCTCCAGGTATTTATATACATTGATGAGATCTCCCTGAGCCTTCTCTAGGCTGAACTCCCCCAGCTCTAAAGTGAACTGGGATATCAGTTTTACAATAAGATATCAGTTTTAAGATAAGACCTCATCAGCTAAACGGTGTCAGAAAAACAACATCCTGGATTTTTTTGACTCAGACCATCATGGAAAAAGGGCTATTGTGTGCTAGTATAGAGATCTTAAGATACTGTAGTTAACTAGACTATTAAAAACTGTGCAGTTCTGAGCAATCTGTATCATATTGCTGTAACATCTTATTACATATTTCTGGAAGTCTCTCTCCCCAAGGGGTAAACATCTCTTTTGGATTAGCTGAAAGAGCCAGGATGAGAAACCCAGAGGCTGAAGCCAGGACTTGTCCTTGGAGTAATGGAACTTGAGAGAGGCCTACTTTCTTGCTTTAAGGGATTGATTTCCTGGGAAACTGTATAAAGGTCAGAAGCACATTATGTGATTGTGGAAAAGCCTCTGGACACTGATGCTACGTAAATATTTACAACTACCATTACTGACCAAACCTGATTCCAGTCCTTGCTCCTCCCATGGCCAAAAACATGATAATAGAGAAGAATTGACTTGTGAAGAAGAATAGCAGTGAAAGTCTAACCCCAGATCACTAACAGAAATGGCACACTTATCTGAACAGGAAGAGACATTGTGGAAAAAAAAAAAAAATCAAGAAGCATCTGTAATTTTCCAATGCAGATTACAGAGGACTGCAGGTCAGCTATGACAGGAATGATAACAGCACCACACTTTTGTTTTCTTTATTTTACCCTTGAGCAGATAACCTTTCATATTTTGGTAGAGTAGACACATTGGTGATGATGTTTTTATGATGTTGCAAAACTCTGCTTTCTTCTCATTCCTCTGGGAACAAATTCATCCATGTCACTTAACTACAACACAGCTTTATAAAGAACAGAAAGATCAGAGGCACAGCAGTTTGTGGGGACTCAGATACGATAATATCTATTGTCCATATCAAAAGCAAGCTGAGGAACTGTCAGTAAAAGGGTATTCATGACAACATGATAATCTGGCATCAGAGAACTCAGCCAGAGACTGTATTTGACTCACTTTTTTCATTTTTTTTAGGTGATGCAGGACACAAGCAGGCAACTTGCAGCTCTGGAGTTGTGTGGCTTGCAAGCAGTTCAGATGCTGCTCCTGTAGCATATGCTGCACTAGACAGTGGCACAACTATGCTGGTGGTGAGCTGCCGGGCAACAACAGCACAGCTGTGGAAGGAAGTGAATCAGCAAGGATTGCTGGGGCAGATATTGAGTCACCTTGAGAGCCAGCCACATGCTTAAGTTTGTGCCTGAACCCTGATATACAGTGGAAGCACTGAGATCTATGAAGATTTACTGTTTCCCTTTTTTCAGGACTACTCCTAGAGTTCCTCTTCCTTTTAGCTCTCAGAAGTGAATACTAGCTCTCCTAAGACATGCAACTGCATTTGCACTTCAGTGGGACCAGAATGCCCAAACCTCTAAGGCACTTTTGAAAACCTCATCCACAAACTACAAACACATGGGAATATGAACTAGATGTGATTAATATAATAGACACTCAAATTGAAAAGAAGAAACTTTTCTTAAGATAAGCCTTCTCATCAAAGACCAGAGCCAGTAGCAATCCCCAGAGGCTCTGACATTTAAAGTTGAAAGAGATTTAGCATAGTCATATCTATGCTTTGACAGTAGAAACTCCTATACCTTCCAGGCATCCAAATTTTATTATACAGTTGTATTTACTAAGTCTTCCACTTGAAACAAGGTGCAAAGGATATGCATAAAGGAGTATCACATTTTATGCTGTGGAATTGTGGTTTGCTTAGGTTTAAGGAAATACACTTTAGTCTTATTGTAGGCCAGCCCATTATGAACATTAGCAAAACCTACATTGTGTATCCAACAGTGAAAATAAGCCAGAAGAGAGATGAATCAGAAAGGCTTATGCTTAAAGGCTGTTGAAGAAATTACCCAATGTTCAAAAATGTATTTATACTTTGTATCAGTTTCCCAACTATGACCTGAGATTTCCACTACCTCCCTTTCTAATCTCTGCTACCCATTGAAGCAGTATTTGAAAGAACATTCACTACTACAGAGTTGGTAAAAGGCCAATGACAAAAAGGCTGACAAAGGATTGATGGATACCAGATTATCTTCTTGCATTTTTCTCCTGTATTCAGTTCCACCACATAACACTCAGACTGGCCTACTCTGGAAATACTTTTTCCCAATACATGTTTCAGAGCTTGTGTTCCTGAAGACTGTAAACTCTTTGCTCACTGCATTTCTGTGAATCCAGCCATGGATATTTCTAATTCCCTGAGTCCTGTACTCCAATGGACTGTTTTCAGTCTTTTCTCCACCATCCATGTGGAATCTTGGTCCAATGCAGAAGCTTAAGGCTCACCCAAATGCTTTGTTCTGGTTTACTGCTATGGTCAAGTTTTCCAAGTTTATGCTCTAGTATGCAAGTAGCACAACAGCAAAACAAAAATGAGAAGATTAGATACGGGTGTATAAATGGCAGCAGGAGTTAGACTACTATGCCTTAATAAACGGCACAATTTATCAAAAGATTTCTGAGAATTTAAAGGAATTATAAAAACACCCACAACAGTTCTGTTTCATGACTGACACAAAGGCCAAATAAGAAGTTCTGGCATTCCACAGAGCAGAAAATAGTTGTGCTTATATTACATGAGAAGTTCATCAGAATAGCATCTCTTGATCACAGTTGAAGATCCTTCAGTCTGTTTCTAGATTAAAGTAGCCCTTGTTAACACGGGCCATGGGATAATGTCGGATCCAGCAGCGCTTAAAACCACCTTTAGTCCTAATTTGCTGGCTTCCAAGCTGTAGCAAAAATCTATCTAAATGAACTGTCACATTTAGCTGATGACATTTGGTCTACGTAACACTTCACAAAGCACAGCCTGCATAAGTTCTGGACTAAGGAACAGCCTAACAACCTAGTATCTTTCTAAGATTAGTGGATCTTTGATGTAGAAATTTATTTTTTAAAAAATAATGATCTGTTTCTATCAGGCACTTCTACAAGCTCTGCCTCATTGCCATCCGCATATTAATGATCAGAGGGCAAAAGCATGTTACCAACTTTGGCAAGCACAAGCACAGAGGTCATGGAGCACATCTTCAGTGACTGCCAGGTGGCTTTAAATAGTGCTTTTCATTAGGTCTTTTAGCAACGTACAATTTGTTTCCTTCATTAAATGTCACTTGCTTTTCTAGTTGTGGTATCTGAAAATGCCCTACATAAAATTAGAGGCTACAAGAACTCTGCATGCAAAGGAAAAGGACAACAGCTAGCATTGTGTACTGTCACAGTTTACCTCAATATATGAGGTGGGATGGTAGGTAATCTCTGTAAAACTACTTTTGGCTAGGAGTCCATTTGGTAATTCTTAGTGGTATACAAATGAAACATTTTGTTGTCATTGCTCAATTCAGAATAGAAGCATCTCAGGCTCAATAAGCAAGCTTTCATCCCGTGTGAACAATAGAGCACCTCCATTTCCGCATTTCTAAGTGGTGCATCTCTGGTGCACTAAAACCTAAGAGACCCTAAAGATAAGTTTCTTCCCTAGAGTGCTTCTGTAGGAGCTATGTAGGCATGAGATTCATCTGGTCCTTTTGCTTTTGTGTCTTTGTCATTGCAGACCTCCACATCGTGAAGTCCCGTCACAGTATTTTTGTTGGCATCCATTAAGTCTTCCACCATCTCTGTGCTCTTCCTGTTGCACTGACAGAAGTCACTGGAGCTCTCTAGAAAGTTGATGCAAAATTTGATAACCAGTGCTAGCCAGGCCATCCCAAAGAGGATCCACAGAGAGATTACATTCTTGTACCAGCCTGGATAGGTGCGGTCTGGGTTCATCCCTACAAGAGAATCACCCAAAACATTTCTAGATCGGATCAAGAGTGCCTCAAAGGAGACATCACATGTAAAGCAAAGACAGTGGAAATAGGGCCTACCATTAGTGATTTCTGTGTAAAAGATACATAAGCCATCTACTTAGCAGGCAAACTGATGTCGTAAGCAAGCATGTTTTGTAACATGTAGGCAACAGCCTAGAACTCCCAAGGAATTGTAAAGATTACCCATAAGAAAGAAAAAAGTCCCAAATTACATCTATGTGACAGTGAAATTACATTTAAGCAGTTCCACTTCTATGCTTACTGCTCAGTCTCACAATACTGAACTAGTATGTAACAGGGGTCCCCTACAGGCAGAGAGGTAAACAGGTTTTATGTAGTGGTGTATGTATCTTGTTAAGTGAGATATAAACGAGCAAGTGAGTCTCTAAGAGTGGGAGGGAAGAAGCCCAAACAGTCCTAAATCCTCTAAGAACAACCAAGCCTCAGAAGGCAGCTTGAAATTCTTCCTCTGTTGTTGCTCAGCTGGGTACTTTGTGATCCTGAGCAAAGCCGTATTTTTGGTTGTTTCTACACTGTTTAACTGAAGGAGGCTTCCGCATGCTAAGTTAGTGTCAGCAGTAATAGTAATTAATAATATAGGCAAAGCAAAGAACTGAGCTCAGCCCTATGAATGACTGGGGTGTATCTGTAAAGCAGGTAACAGGTGAGGTACAGGATACAAATCCATGGCAGCAAAGATTTTCCATGGGCTTTTTCTCTACTGCTTCTCAGATCTCATTATTTAGTTCCCTTACCTTAGGAAGGTTTGTCAATTTATAAGTGAATACCTACAGTGCAGCAAATACTACAGAACACCTGAGAATGAGTAGGTAACGTGAATGAGGTGGTACCTCCATGAGCCTGGAGGCCGCCCTCAATACCATGTTCCAATGAAAAGTACACATAGGACTGGGTTGAAATGGGACATCCACAAGGCAGGTGTTAGGTATTTATCATCTGTGACTCACTGTATGTGGGAATACTATCTTCTCATTACCTGCACAGACCAGCAGTTCCCAAATTGTGGTCCATGAACTGTTACTGTCTACAAGATTGTGATAATTACTAACTGGTCAGCGGAGCTGCACTAAACAGCCAATTCACTTACTTGATATTATTATATATTTTACAATACACATTGTATGTGTTTTCAACAGAATGGAACTACAAAACATTTTGAGGTTGTCACTAAGCCACTGGTAAGTGTTTGGGAGGTATCAGCTGCTTCTGTGGTAACTACTCTTTGGGCTGGCTTTCTACATCAAGGTAAAATTCATCAAAAGCACCTTTCACTGATGCTAAATTCAAAGGTTTAAAAACTGTTTGCTTCTAAATAATAAATAAAAACAAGAGGAAAGGGCTATTTGAGGCTTCCAAGGAGAATGCTTCATCCACAGAGACCACCTGATAGGTGCAATCTTGGGGATCATAGAATTATTTTAGTTGGAAGAGACCTTTAAGATCACTAAGTCCAACTGTCAACCCAGTACTGCCAGGCCACTACTAAACAATATCCACATTTACATGTCTTTTAAACACCTTCAGGGAGGGTGACTCCACCACTTCCCCAGGCAGCCTGTTCCAGTACTTTACAACCCTTTCTGTGAATAAATTTTCCTTAATAACCAACTTAAACCTCCCCTGGCACAACTTGAGACCATTTCCTCTTGTTGTGTAAAGATGAGAAGCAGCAGTTTAGGACTTACACCTACATGTGTCGCCACAACATGGCACCCTGTATCCCATAGAAGGGCTTACTGAGCATGTAAATGAACATATTTCAGGACCAGTAAGAGAAGCCACATTAATATTACTAAATAAAACAGGCTAGGGACCAATCTATTACTTCACATTCAAGTGCCATCACCTGGCTTGCATTTTCCCCTAAAAGAGCATCTGTGTCTAAAGCAAACATCAGGCATCCCTTCTGGCATGTGATATCCACCCAAATTTACCTGGTCCGGAATAGTTCCAGAGTTCACACTAGTGGAGAAATAGTGTGACAGTCACAAAATCAGGAAAGTCACTTGAACCCATGGCCCTTCAAACAAGCACCTTTCACCAATGCTAAATTCAAAGGTTTAAAAACTGCTTGCTTCTAAATAAATAAATAAAAGAGGAAAGGGCTATTAGAGGCTTCCAATAAGAATGCTTTATCCACAAAGACCACCTGATAGGTGCAATCTTGGGGATCATATTGTTTTGGTTGGAAGAGACCACAGGATTGTCAAACACAAACACAGGATTGTAAGGCCAAAATGGTTTGGCCTCTACATACACCACAGGTCACTGGGCATATTCCCACACTGAACCTAGTGTATCTACAGCGGCATGCCAGTTACAAAGGTACCACACAGGTGAAAGTATGCCTGGAAATGGGATGTATACTAGTGAAGAGCTTCAAAACTAGTTATCAGGGACTGAGAGAAGTAAAGCTGCTGCAGCATGGAGTTCAGCATCATCTATAAAATCAGTGTAGGAAAATGCTGAACTGGCTAGCTTTTGTTAAGTTCTGTTGGGCTACCCTTACTGAAGTTAATTTGATTCCAGCTCATTTAGGTGTGCCTACACACGCTCTAGTCGTAACTTTGATGCATTATAGACAAGTCCAAAGGTAACTGCCAACGAGTTGTCTAAGCATCACGCAAGCACTACAAGGAAAAGAACATAAAGAACCTGTAACAAGAGATTTTAGTCTGTCTCCCAGGGAATCAAGGGTGCATGTGTTTCTATAATAGATTTATTTTTAATGACAAACTCTTTATCAAAAAGGTGTGTCCTGTGTTTCAGCAAAGGCATAGGGCATGGGTCCAAACCCATTTCCTCTGGCAAAGGGTTTTGGCAACCAAAACTAGGCTGTGCCTGGTGCCTGACAGTCTACACCTAAGTGACTTAAGTTGCATTTCAGAAAACAGTTATCTAGGGTTTTGACAGAAGAAATGGTCACTATCTGTTAATGGAGGTGCAGAGTAGCACCTGCTTAAAATTAATAGCTGCTGACACCTGCAGTGCACCAAGTGCACCATCAACAACTGCTGTGATTAAAACCATAGCATTCCAGTCCAGTGTTGCAGTCATTCAAGGGACAGGTCACCTGAATGCTTGAAGATTACTCATTGACTGGGAAATGATTTCTTTGCTTTTCCACAGGTGGCACTGCTATCTCAGAAATCACATCTCCAAACTCTCAAACTTCTACCACAATATATTTATCATCAGGTCTGTAGATGGCTAGTGGTATAAAACTACCAAATTGGGAGCTTCCGATGCCACATATTTAGAAGGTGAAAGAAATGAAATGTGAACTACTCACCAATCACATAATCTCCAAACCCTATAGTGCTAAGGGTAATGAAGGAATAGTAGAAACCTTCTTCATAAGACCAGCCTTCTTTGTCAGAAAACAACAAGGGAGGTAGCAGGAGGAACAATAATAAGCCAGTTACCAGTGCACAGGTCTTAATCAGTAGGGAAGCTTTCTTCTAGTAAAACAGAAAGAAAAAAGACTGTCACAAGAAGGGTGGCAGGGAAAGTCCAGCTCAGTTTCAGGTTGAAAATGATGCTGGACTCCATAAAAACACGCGAACATTCATGACATTCCACTAGGATAAATCGTGTGGGTCTCCCAGTCAACACAAACTGCACATCACTTTCATGGGTCCTAAATTCGTGCCAGTTTAGAGCCTATTCCACAAATGTTCCCATGTAACTTACATGTGCAATTCTAACTATGATTGATGATAAACAAACCAGATATTCTAGGACTGTACATAGCTCTAAGATTCTGGCACTTCTGTTGCTGTAGGGGAAGCCATTCATCACAGAAGTTTCCTCAATTAATAAACAACCTTATCTGATACCTCATAGGGCTGTCATAAACTAAATTTATTTGCTTCCAGTTATTCCTGAGTATTAGTGTTGTTCTGGCCAAATAGGTAGGCAGGCTATTAGTCAGAGGATCCCAAATACCAGACAATGTCCTTTCTGCCTTTTCTTTCCTGAAGTTGAGGGTGAGGCATACCTGTCCACATTGCTTACCTGCCAGTGAAACGCTTCCTCTAGGCAATGGGCGCAATGCTGAACCCCCAACAGCATCAGCTGCCCAATTTCATTCAGGAGCACAAGGTTCAAGGGGATCCCAAACAGTGCAAACAAGATGCAGAAGATTCGACCAACTACAGTGCTGGGGCTCAGGTTCCCATAGCCTAGGCATGGAAGGAATGAGGTGTTAAACCTAAAATATTCTCTGCTTGCTCTCCTCCCCTGGTGGGGTGAACCTCCATCTTCTATAAAAGTTAGACAAGAAGGTCACTGCTCCAAAAGGACCTTTTTTATAAATAACTAAGTTACATCCATTGTTTGTCATATCCTATTGTAGGCTGGAAAATAACATTTCTTTCCCTGCCAATTTTGTTTAGTTCCTTTTCCATTTACCAGTGAATTTCCTCTCCCCTACCCACTGTCCTGGCTGGGATCTGACGTAAATGCAAAACTTCCGTTTAGTTCAGTTTTTGTAAGCATTGTTGGCATGAGGTTTGCTGGTAAGTGATCCTGCATGGCTGTCAGATGGTCTCTGAATCACAACAATAGTGTTTTAATTATAACAACCTTTTTCTACCTTTGTCCCACAGGACTAGTGAACTTAACGCTGCCTCCTTGCTTACAGTCCTCTTTTGAGCCACAAGTACCAAATACACCTTAAGCTTAAATTATTAAAATGTGTTCCTAGAGTCAAGAAACCTGGAGAAATTATATATAACCAAAGATATTTCAACTTCAGAGCTAAAGGTATTTAAAATTTTGCCTTTTTCTTCTAATGATATAAATTTATCTAACAGAAGGTACTGCCCTACAAGTACAGCCTTGCTTGTATCTTCGACTATCATGGCTTCAACACTGCTGCAATATTGGTCTTTATTCCCCACATTGTTTTTAAAATACCCTGTAAGTTTGCAGACTTGGACTTCTGAAGTTTCACGTGTTTTGTGCCACAGGAAAGTCAGATTTAACTTTGGTTTATTTCATAGGATGCTTTAAGACAGGGGAAGGACTAGCACATGACAAGCATTTCAGCAGTGACTTTGTCCATCAGAGCCCTATGGCCTTGACTACATTTCAAAATCACTTCCCCTTATTAGAGACTTATGTGTGTCCATATGCAAGGTTGACATAATCTGGCAAAGCTTATCTTTTTACCACAAATTACATTATCACACAGCTGTTAACACAGTACAATCACAGAGCTGCTTCTGCCACTGATGCCTTGCTACCATGCTTGTAGGTGGTGTAGCCCCAGGGCAAGTGAGCAGCCCTCAACAGGAAGAGGTCCAAGGGCTGGGCTCTGTATGTGAGATAAGTGAGAGTGCAAACATCCACAACATGGAGTCCCACTCCTTCACTAACCTCTGTCCCATGCCAGCTGCAGTAAGCCACTGCTGAACAACATAGAAAGCTTGCTGTATCTACAAGTTCTGTACCAAGTTTTGTGCTGGAAAAACAAAAAATCTCTCGCCACGGACAACTCTGCAAACAGTTAATTGTGCACGTGCATCAGTAAACTAACACCAGAAAAAGATCTGGCAGCAAACCATTTCACAGCATGTACCTGGGCTGACTTTTCCTCTCATTCCCTCTCCCACAAATTTAAAATTTTAGTATCTGGAAGACTTCCCCATCAATAGTTTTAGGCTTGAATGATTTGTGAGCCCCTGGGTTTAAAGCATGTGGTGACACAACTCCAAAGTAATGTCCCCAGCAGCCTGTCCCCAGGTGGGGGCAGAGCATCTCCTGGAAAGAATGGGAAGCTATTACATAACTAGAGGTTGTTTTAAGAATGCAGCAAATCAAAGGGGTTAAATTAAGACCATACAGCAGCCTTAATTCCAGTGCTTCACTTATGAGCAACTCCATGATATCTACACCGTCCCCCCCCACCCCCCCCACCATGTGTAATAGCTGACTTCTGTCAGCTTACATTATGACTAATAGGTGTGATAAAATAGACATGGAGAAAAGTACATCTGGTAGATGGTTCCATTTAAGTGAATTCAGGGGATGTGTGCCTGGTGTGACCTGTTCTACACTGGCTGTGCTGCATTTCAATGGACCGGTTCAGGTTTTTCTCTTCTATGGAATTAGGCTGTTTTGTGGGTTGGTCTGGACCAAGGAGACTAAAGCTGGAGTCTGAACATGAGTCACATCAATTATGGCCAGCCATTCTCAAGCTTTTTTGTTATTTATTTGTTTTTGTTTGGGGTTTTTGTGTTTCTTTTTCCTCTCTCCTCCTTTCCCTTGTTCTTTTTAGTGTAGTTTTCCACGTTATCCAGTCTCTGGAGAAAAACATCAGATATGATAGGAGAAAAGGTCCATGGTATCAGGTCACCCTAAAGCACAGCAGCCTTCCGGATTTTGGGGATCCCACACAGTGCTGAGTGGACAGCATCTAAGGTTAAGCTATACATTATACGCAATTTAGAGCAGCAAATTCAATGACATCAGAAGGTCCATTCTGTACAGTAAGCCGAGAACAACAAACACTAGATCTGCTTTGCATATCATTTATTTGGCTCCCTTCTCCCCTGGGCTCAGCAACTCAAGAAAATTTCCTGAAGACTTGGTGAGCAGTTGCTGTAAATATGCAAAAGAGTCATGTCCCATTAGCTTTATATACAGGAGACAGTTTGATCAAATGGCACAGGAGACTTTAGATCATGCAATTTGTCTTGTTGACGACACACCCTTGCCTTGGGACTAGACAAATAGATGCCAATCTAGTTGTATATAAACCTCAATTTTTATAAAACTCAATCAGGAATGGGTAATTAGGCCTTACCCTCTTCAGTAAATGGAATGATGATAATCAATGCCTTATACTGTTGTGGGCTAGACTTTAGAAGCTCTGAACCAAGTTCAATGACTAAAACTCACTGGCAGCTGTGTCACATTGCTCTGGAGCCTGCTACTGGGATGTCACCTGGTACATGCCTGCACCAAGAGACAAGGAACATTCACAAAAAACTACAGAGGTGAAACCATAAATTTTTGTACTAAGGCATCTGGATTAAATGCCTGTATAGCTTCTCTCAATTGGAAATAAAGTGCAATGTTACTTAAAAACACTCTTATTTTGCTGCTTCTAAGGAAGATTATTTCCAAATATTAATATCCACATGCTTTAACTCACAGGCTTGTTACACATTAAGCAAATTCAGGTTTCCTGCCTGCCCATCACATTCCAGTATGTAAGAGATTCAGAGGCTCTGCAGACTTGCTAACAGGAGACTGGTATGTGATAAACAGATTACTAGTAAAAGATCTTCATTTGCAAGACAGTATCCTACTTGCAAACCCAGATGCCCCAGGTTCATCTGAGGCAACTGTAGCTTCCTGCTGCCCACATTGGGAAGTTTGTTTGGCTCCTGTTTCTCACTGTCCAGATATAAAAGAGTATTTTAAGCAAAAAGTGCTTAGAATGAAAAAATCTGTCTTTCATAGGCTAGAAAACAAACATCTTATGCTGTTCTGCAAATTCACCAAATAATTCCAGCTGTGGGAAAAAACAGAATTAGATTTTGAGAAAAACAGCTGGAGGAAGAGTCACTTTTCTAACCAGTAACTTTTATTAGTGGCTTGATCATTCAAACATATTTGGGGAGATTTAGTTTAATTCTGTCTCCTGAGTAGATACAAACCATCACTTCCCAGAGGAATGACCTAATACCAAATTTATAGAATGTTCTTGCTGGCAGTATTTTGCTTTGAATACCCAGACATTCAGCAGAGCCTGGGAGCCAGGTGTCTGACACGTGAGGGTCTGACCCACAGGGAAGTTCAACAAAGGGTGCCAGTGCTAGAATTACTTTATTTTGCTTACACATTTAAATACTTGAAGAAGATGCTCCACTTGGCAGTCGGGGTGATGTCCAGTGAGCAACAAACCTGTTCTTCCAGGTGCTGGGAAAAATAGCACACTGGTCTCCTGTACCCTCAGGGAGTACTCAAATCACCGAACTGCTCCCATTACCAGCTCCTCCTCCAACACTTTTCAGAAGATCTAAACTTTTATTTCCCTTCTGCTCCCTACAAGTAACCTGAATGTGTTAATCTGGGATAAATAAAAATTTTGTTCATGATCAACTCACATGTTGCACTGAGAAAAAAGTTTAGATGGAAACAATGTCTTATAATTAAGCAAATTAAAAACCCCCAAACAAACATATTGATTACTCACACATCCGTAAGATAGTTTAGCTGGTTCCTGAAAATGTGAGCATGGGCTCATTGAAAATGTCCCTGATACAGCCCTCAGCAACTGGGTCTGACCTCACAGCTGGCTGCTTGAAGCAGATGGTTGCAGTAGAGACCTTCTAAGGTACAAGAAACTTGAATTATCCTATGATCCTTAGAAGCATTAGGATTTTCAAAGGTCATTTGGTAGCACCTACATTCAGCTGAACATCAGCAAGTTTGGGGTTCCTATCCTCCCTCATATTTCTGAATATCTCCACAAGCCATAGCTACACACACAAAAGAAGTATTTGATTTCACAAGCTTCTTGTAAGATTTCACACTATAACCACATTCTGCTCTATGCACGGGAATTCTTGTCAGCTGGACACAGCCACTGAGCTCAGAACACCTGATATGGGATATCACAGTTACTTCTAATTCATCCATCCATGGAAGATGGCTTTTCTAAGGCCTCCCAATTCTGATAGAGACAGATACAGGACTCAGAAGCCCCAGGTAGCCCCAGTACTTGCACCGGCATCTCAGAGTAGAATGAATAGAGCAAACAAAAATTAAACAATTATTTCAAAAGCTAGTGGTGGCAGAATCTCAGGAACTGTCTTATGTGAGGAAACTCATTGGGACCCTGTCAGGTTGAACCAGTACATGTGTGCAAAGTACCCATCACTATCCATTTTAGCTGGTGCTGTGATGAAGTAGAGACCAATAACTATGGCTGGTAGGCTGAAAAGGCACATTTTAATAGAGTTTACTTAACAGTTTCAGCCCTGTATTCCAGGTAACAGCAAGATTTGCTTGAACACTCCTTCAGAGAATGAAAAGCCAGAAAAATGTTTGGGCTGAGCACTGCAGTCTTCTATTTGCGATATTTGTATATGTACACACTGGAAGCTGTCTCAACTTGACGAGGTGGCATGCAGTTAGGAAAGCAGATCAAGTTTACCAGTACTTAGGAGACAGCTCAGAGTTTTTGAGTGCTAACCTCACATCCACCAGTGACCTTCCACAGACCATTGTGCCACATCCCACTTGGCCAAGCCTACAGAGCCGTTCTGCCAGCTGTCACAAGGCATGGAAAAGGTCAAAGGTGTGGGGCTCTTAAGCAGATAACTGCCCTACACAAACCCGAGGTTCACAGAGGATTCAAATGTGAAAGAGGCCCTAGGCTGTTATTCCATGTTTTAACTACTATGAGACATCAAGTTGCTTTAAACTGGATTTCCCAATGGATTATTAGCCAGCAATAGGAAGAAGCCTGGCCATTTCTCAAGAGCTCCACCACATACTGGGCAGCACCACAGGTAGTCAAAGTCTTAGGGAAACTCTTGCTGACCCAAAGCCCTACACTACTAGGACTTCACAGCCCTGAATTGGCTGTTTTTTCCCCATGGGAATCACCTGTGGCAACATATTAAATGCCTATGACAAAGTATTAAACACTAGCCCTTACTCAGTAGTCTGTTCCTTGCCTCTTTAGCACTCCCCAGTCCTTTGAGGGATTGCTGTTAGGAGCATTATATTTTGTTAACCAGATAAGAAAAGGACAGGAGGAAAGTCTTCCCCTTCCTTTCTCCACTGTGAGATGGTTTACTTGCCCTAATTTATGTTCAAAGAAGAACCTCTGAAATTCATATAAGTAGTTAACTTCACCACCAGAAAATGGTAAGGCAGCACTAGGTAATCACATCCACTCAAGATAAAGGCAGACATTTAGGATAGAGGGGACAATATTCTTCCTTCTACTTAATCTAGTATAGCCTCAGTCCCATCACAAATTCTTTCCCTAGCACCTTCGCTGAATTACACCACCCTGTGGTCGTTTGACTTTAGAAACTTTCATCTCGTGCCCCACTCAGAACTCACTTTGGCCTCTGCCCTGTTAGTCCAAACTAACTAGGAGGAGAGTAAACACAGAAAAGGAAAGACTTTGTGTTGGCAATGGATAAAGATATCTGAGCAGGAAAAACCCAGCAGCAAATTAGCTTATCTTTCTTTCATCATCTTTAGTACTACAGCTCTAAAGGAACTCTGAAGATGATTCTTCAAGGAATAGAGAGGGTTCCTATGGAAACATTTGCAGAAAGTGAGATAACATACAGGATTTGGAATGATATGACATGGAAGAGAGAGCAATGAAGAAGGCACAGAAGTGTAACAGTGGGGAGAAGGAAGCAGCAGAAATCCATCCCACATGATCAAAAGTTTTAAGTGCAGTTCCATTCAAATTACAATATTAGCTAAAAACTACATAGGTTTTGGGGCACTTCTTTAAACAGACTTTGGCTCATACACATCTGTTCTTTAAACCATGGGTACCAAGTGTGCCCAGCTGCCAGGTTAGAACATTGCTTTAAGCAAATTTGCATACTGCTTTTAATTACTAGTGGAAATATGAGGCAGTCATTTCAATAGAAGGGTACAGCACAGAAGATGCTGCAACTGGAGACATAACAATCCAAACTGTGTCAGTGGGAAAGAAGCTAATGTCCCTCAGTTGGTATTAATGGGAAAGAAGCTAATGTTCCTTCCTGTAATCCCATGAGAGCACTCTGGCAAGGACCTGAAAAAACACACCAAGCCTTCTACAGGGGGTAAAGTGCCTAAAGCAGAAAACAGAAGCTCACAGAGTGGAAAGAGCATCTTATAAAGGAAAGTGATGAAGGTAAAAGTGACAGTGTCATTGGCAGTACTGTTTGAGAAGACTAAGGAAGAAATAGCTGATGCAAAATCCATAAAGATACTACCTTGCATGAGAGGACAGCAAGGCATGAATGGTATTAGTTTCAGAGAAAGAACATGGAACAAAGAAGGACTTGCAGCTGCCTGAACACACAGAGTAGAACCTACCCAAATTCTTCAGCAAAATCTTTATGTAGTACCCCTGAATTCCCAAGCAACTGGTAATGCAGAAGAGGAATTACCTCTATTCTTTCTGAACTCATTTGCCAGAATGCCTTGGTTAATTCCTATACATTAATCTTGTAAATCTGGACCTGCTTTCAATGGCTGCATACTCTTAGCCTGGGATAACCTCTTCCTTGCCACATAAAGGCACAAAAACCTCAACAAGCCCATGGAGTAAAAGCCAGAAATGTTTAGACTAGATCTCTGCCAACATCACAAAACTTCCTTATATTTTAACATGACAAATCTGATTCTTCCTCAATGTCGTTAATTTAAATTGGCTGTGGTAAAACAGTCACTCTGACAGTTTAGAAACCAATCAGGATTAACTACTGAAGGCAGGCAAAGCAGGTCTGGGAACGCGCTGCTTTGTACCAAAGGCTGGAAGGAACTGCCCAAGCTCTACACTGGAAACCCGACAGCCTGTGTAGCCCTGTCTGGTGAGCCTCCACTGCCATCATCTGGTACAATCCGTACCTGGCAGTACAACACAGCAAAGGTAGTTTCTGATCAGAACAATACAGGTGTAAAAGAGCATGGCAGAAAGATGTAGTGAGTGTCACAGGAAGGTGGCATTCTCCCTGCCCCATATGTAACCCCCACCCCACCACCCCCCAAGCTGTTGTTTCGGGGCCTCATGTTCTGAAGTCAATGTCTGTTCAATAACCATCAGAGAAACAAAAAAATGCTCCACCTGGGTGCACAAAAAATTTTCAATCTAAAAAATGTAATCTTTCTTCAATTTCAAGTACATCAACAAATTGGCAAACCCCAGGAGGGTTTTTTTAGATATTGAACAACCATCTTTCCATATACTCTCCCTCCATGGTTTTTATGATACTGGGTGACACAATATTAAAGAGACATCAAGTTATGAATGGTTTGGAGACTGGGGACATACACTAACAGTGATTAATAGTGTTACTTAAGGCAGATGCTATCTAAATACATTTTATTTTTTTCATTCTCCCCTCCCACCACCCCCATTTCCATTATTTCTTCATGGCTTTACACTACTCATTTGCTGAAATCTTACTCAACTGAATTGTTTCATTTATCCAGCTACCTGACTTTCACCTAAACAACCAGGTCCTCATCCAATACAGGTAATATTAAGAAGGAATAGCTCATAAATACAGCTTCCAAAGATTCAACAGTCAATATGAAGAGCTTTTCAAAATCAGTCCCTCTCCTTGAGACAGTATTAGTTACAGATCATTACTGTGCTGGCATTGACAAAACATTTCTAGGAGTAGGTTCAGAGTGCTCACCTATTGCATGATACAGAGAAGCTACATAGGGCTAGACCAGCATCTGATAATACAGGTGCCCATTCCCACTCCTTTCCCACCTATGAGGCAGCCCTATGAGCAGGGAACTCTTACCAATGGTTGTTACTGCAGAGATGCAGAAGAAGAAAGACCCACTGAAGTCCCACCTGCCCAGGCTAGTGGTGTTGCCCTGGAGGGTTATGCCACTCTTGTAGGCTTGGATGATACCCTGCAAAGAGACAATAACATGAGATCCTACAAACCCCATTATGGCAAGTTCATGTGTTTGACTTTACCAGCCAGCACTGGAAATGCCAAACTGCAACTACTTCTGACTTAGTTCCTTGATAGAGGATATCCTGTGCTTCAGAGACAAAAATGAGCCAAGACATCAGCAAATCCAAAAGCCAGAACATGGGTTAAGGAAAGGGCATCTACAGATTAAAAGTTGCATATGGACGTTGTAGATCATACAGGTAAATGTGAAAGAGATTGGAGGGTAAGAACTACCTAGAGAAAGTCTAGCCAGATAGTCAATACTGCTTTACGATATATTTATTAGGAAAAGGAAGTGTTGCCAGATGGAATATTCTGAAGGCAGAAGTCCCAGAGCGGCAAATATATGTGCAGATGTAAATACAGATCTTGTCTACACTGGAGAGGGATGTATATGATGTGACACAGGAGATGGATACTACACAGGGTTGTCAGTCTGTTAGCACTTGGCAATGTAACCACATCAGGACTATAAATATGAATCAATGGGTTAGATTACCTTCTCATGCCAATGAAGTTAACGACATTGAACTAAGTTGTGTCCAAAACAACATTAATCACAGCACACTCACTGACCATTTCACAACCACTGACTGAGAATTGTTGACAGCTGATCATCCTTGAATGCAAAGTGTAGCCAAGAATACATAAAATTCCTCACCTCTGAGAAAGTCATGTAGATACCAAACATGATCCCCATCCTAACAAAAAGGCTGCTGATAAAGCTTTCACCATTGATCATAAAAGGAATCACTCTCAGGTTAGATTTACGCCAGTTGTGGGTTTTACAAAGAAGTTGTAGTTTATACATCCATCAAGCAAACCAATACTTCAAACCTGCAAAGCAAGGAAGCTTTGCCCCATTTTACTGACATAAAAATCACAGAGCCATAGAATGTTAGGGGTTGGAAGGGACCTCTGGAGATCATCAAGTCCAACCCCCATAACATGCTGCAGGTGATTTATATAATACTATACAGGGCTGTGAATTAAAAACTCCTTCCAGAGACCCAAGCAGCAGCTTAACTACAGGAATCATATCTTCTCCAGAGCTACTAGTTCTCACACCAAGAGCACAGAGCAGCTCAGAGATCAACATATTTTTCCAAGTAAGAAACACTGTTTGATAGTCACATTCTCAGAAATTCTGGGTTGCATCATAACCTATTAAAGTCTGACAGCATGCTCTTCTCTGCACAAGACAGAGCAGAGAGGCCTTGTTCTGAAAAAGGCTAAGGATCAGATGCTCCCTTCTGTGAATCACTGCTGTAACTTGAGGGGGAAAACTCACAGAAATAATTAGTGTGCAGTGTAAGCGACATGAAAGTAGAGAGGCTCCCCTCCCATTAAAAGAGAGAGTAAAAGGTAGTTGTGCATAATTCCTTCCCTCACCCCTTTTCTTCCAGGGCTGGTATCTACATTAAGGTTTGTCAGGTTGCATGGGATGTACGCTCTAACCTTTCTCTGGTCTTGATCTCTGACAATACTTACACCTCTTAAACCTGAGCTCAAGAAGCTCTGCAGTCAATGGCCTAGTCAGGAATCACAGTCCCCATGAACATAAAGTAACTCCTAAACTATATGGCAAGGAAGACACTAGAAGTTTATACAGATAGCCTTCATTTTTTTCCCCCTCTAGAAGTCAGTGGTTAAATCTGAAACTCAAAAGCTTGTTATTATCTCACTTTCCTTCTGTAGCCTGTGATTGCTGCAGTTCTAAGTAGTCTTGAACACACATATACCTACAGGAAAAGCAGCAGTCCAGCCCTTAAATTAGCTGACCTTAGATAAATGATGCTGATATTATCACCTTGATCAGATAGTCTCAAAAAACAGTCATACACAGGATGTTTGTTGTCCATTCTCCTGCCTGATGTCCTGCTGTTACAAACTCAGCAGCCGACAACATCATACACAACATCAAGTTTTTAAAGCCAGAAACACTTAACCAGAGAGAATTGTAAGAAATTGCAGCTAAGAAATAAGCCCAAAGAAATGGACATTTCCTCACGCAGAAAGGGGAAATAAGCTGCCTGCACAAGACATCATATGAGACACAAGTAGCAGTGACCAAGTTATTAAACGTTTAATTTCACATCATTGCACCACTTCCACTATGCATGGCTTAGGACCAAGAGACTGGGCAGTTGTGAGCACCTGTGCTAGCTTTGCAGTGGTTTATAACAGCACAATGTGTCAGTTGTTGTCCGTCTTTGGCTGAGGTGATGATACTGCCAGAAGTACAACATTTGTCTTAGGAGTCAGTGGGTAACTAAAGCATTTGCACTAAACAGCATGATAATCCTGCACTCATCTCAACAGGAAGGAAGGTACCATGTAACTATCTCACTCACTGACAAAGAGTAAGCACTGAGCTTGCACCATCCCAGCTGTTTTCTGGGTCTGGGATTGAGGCACAGAGTGTGGTAGGTCTTCAAGAGCCTTCAGCAGTAAGCCTCCAGCATGCCTCAAGCATTTCCTTGTAAATCTTGTTATCAAACATCCAGATAACATCATAAACCATTAGGCCCACTGAAGCACCTCTCACAGCCTGATATGGGGACCACTAAATACCCATGCAAATCAAAACCACTTCAATAAACACTTCAATGAGAAATGTTAAGTTCATTACTCACATTACTCTTAGAAAGAAAGAGCTACCAATGCCATGCTTAAAGGAGAGGACTCATCGGGGAGATAAGGATATCCAGCTTTTCATGGTTTGCCTTTTAGTAAAAAATGTTTTCGCATAATGCTTAGAATTAACCTTTGACAATGATGCCAAAATCAAAGATTTATTCCTCCGAACTAATGGAGCTTGCCTTCCTATAGATGTACCTACAGAGGTGGATTCATGAAATAAATCAATAGATAGCTATGAACACATATAAATTACTTCTGGCACAGGCAGTCATTGGACTACAGACTCCTGAAGGCTCTGAAAGCATTCAGGAAAGTATTGGTGTACACTTGCCCTAATTTAGTACGTTCCTCTAGACTTCTCCTTTTGGCTAGTGCTCTTTTTACAGAAAAATTAAAAAGTTTATAATTTTTGACAGGACATAGGAAAACCTCAGCTAATGGACATTAACAGAACAGCTGAATTCTCGGTGCTCTTCCCAAAGAGATTGGTCTCTGCTTATTTAAAAAAAACAAACAACTTTGAAGTATATTTTGGCCTGTGGATTCAAGATTTACTAAGGAGGAACTAAATCATACACATCAGGTGACATCTGCTTGGCTCCCTTAGCCTGCCTTTGATGAGAACCAGACACTACTTTTGTTTTGCTTTACATTGATTTTGAGGTAAAATCCTGGGAGTCTTCATTTTTTCTCTTAATTAGGCTAGTCATTTATACTGTGTCTGCTCCGAAACCTAATGCAGTAAAAGGTACCTAGTAGAAGTGGCATCTCAAATCCAGTATTCAAAAGCAGATACCTGCTTGGTCTCAAATGCCAATCAATACCACTAAACTACTAAAACACAATGAACCTTGAAATTACAGACCTTGGGCTTGATATTTTGGGAACTTGAAAGGTCATGTGTGGAACTCAAAGGAGGAATAAGAAGGAAACAGGTGAGTGGTTAAAAGGATAAGAAACAGAACTCAGTTCTTATTTTGTTTCTTCTGACAAGCTACACAGCATAATTTCACTTCTCTGCACTTATGTCCCCCCACCCCAAATTATAATAATTTACAGTTCACAGCAACTACTACATCTTTAGGTGACAAAGCTTATATTGTTTTAAACTCCAGCTAGAAGTTTCTATGGAAACTATTGTAACTGCTAAAGGATTTCTAAATTAAGATATTTTAGACTCTTAGTCCTTCATATATTACTGAAACTTCATTTGCAGGCTGCCACACTTTCTGAAGTAGGCTGTTCTGACTCAGCCTACAGAGTCCAGTTCCCACTTGACATTTGAGAGTTACATCCTTTTCTTCACTGCAAAATGTAGGTTTGTTCTATTGCTTTGGAGTTGCTCTATCCTTCAGCCATACCTGCAAGTCTCTCATTTATTGTGTGCTGTGTTATCAGTTCTGGGCAGCTCCCAGCTTTCTCAGATTACACACTTCTCTTCTAAGACCCTCTTAGCACATGTGGGCCCCTCCACCACCAGTTTGCAGCTCCAGCACAGCTTCTCATCACCTGGTGCTGCAAAAGGGAGAAACACCATTTAATCTGACCTTAACACAAACTAAAAATTGCATCTTTCACCTCTGCACTGCATCACAACTGCATATGACCAGGGTACAGCTTTCAAAAAAATCATTTAAGATCAGTAATAAGAAATTAATGCATGTTTATCTGTAAACCGAGACACTACTTTGCTTGCAATCTCTACTTTCTTCAGAACTTTATGCTTCTTTCCTTGTATAGTTTTTAGAGCAAAAAAGGAGCTTTTATATAAAAGATTAATCAGATTGATTCTAACCTGTCATGTACATCCCCCTGTGTTCCTCCCCCCTCTTTCCAACAGTGAGATATGAAGTGAAAAGGGGAAAAAGGAAAGCCCTTGAAGATTGTGACCCTGACAAGGACAGCACATCCCATAAGAATTCCTGACACCCGAACTCAAAATTTCTGAAAAAAAAAGATAAACCACTTTTCCTGGAGGAAAGTGTCATGGAAAGGGTCATACAAATGAGCTTTTATAAACCATAGCCCCAGTCACTGCTGTTGCCCCATGCTTCTGAACTACAGCATTTTGTCCAGAGTTCACAGTAATCTTGAGATACCCTTGCAGGCAAAAGCAGTATTTTCTCATTGTATTTGAAAGCAGTTCTCAAGGAAGGCAAAAAAGCTTGCAAAGAGATTAGGGTAAGAAACTTAATTCCCAAATTTAGGTGAAGTTTACATGCTCATATACAACTATCAACTTTTCCAGGGAGTATGCATCCTCCTGAAAATGGTTTGCCTCATTTCACACACCTCCTCTCCTCACCTTCAAAATCTATCAAGGAGGGAAAGGAGGTGTCCCCAAGGCACCAAACTACCACTTAGATTAATGGGAAAATACAAACTTACAATCTCTGTGCCCTGGAAATTATGTGCAATGTTGCTATATCAACATTCATGTCTCACAGAATACCAGTTGTAAATCAAAAGAAAACAGTTAACATTCAATCCTTGCAATCTGAGGCAAGGTTAAGTCCAATTAACGTCAAAATTTTAAAAACATTAATCACACCTTTTCCAACCATGAGGTCTGATCCACGGTCCTTGCCTGGAGTGGAAACTTATCTGAATTCTGACCAAAAGAAAAGCAGGCACAAGGTGCATTGTGACATCAATGGAAGCCAGCTGTTTTAGCTTCATGTCACTGGAATAACCCGAGACCCAATGAAATAACTACCCTCCTCAACTCCCCCAAGCATGTTTGCTAACTTAATTAGTATTAGTTCCTCTAAGCGAGCCCTACTAACAAAAAACACTTACTTTGCAGCTAGGTCTGCACTACAGTTTCTGGAATGCATCCAGACTTAGTCTTGAACAGAAAAAGAGCAAGAGATGTAGTGAAGCACAGTAATGCTGCAGCCAATACTACGCTAAGCCACTAATACTTTTTCTGAAAATTAAGCTTTTATGTCGAGGAAGAATCTGTGGCATGATTCATGGGACAAAACATTGCTGAATTCCAGTTGCTTCCCCAAACCCAATGATACAAGTAACTCAAGAGCTGGCCTGCAATAGAAGTCAGGTCTGTTGAAAGGAACCGCTTACATAATCTACAGAACAGAGCACAGCATGATCCTTGTAAAACCGAGTTTTCTATGGTTGTTATTTTTCTTTTAGTTGCATTTAGAAAGGATAGACTACAATGGACTCCCACTACCTGTAAGAGTGACCTACATCTTCAAACAACTGACAAGAATTACCATTTATCTTTGGAAAGCAACCCCCTGGTCTTTAGATATCCACTGCTAGTAGTGGGTCTCAAACATTCCTTGTTGGACAGGTTAAGACCTTTACCAGTTACTTCTTGTTTGCTACACTTCCTTGACTTGCCACCAAGCCTGACCAGCTGTAACTGAGAATTTTATGTCAAAGAACATCTCTTTAGGCAGAGGTCTATAAATATAATAGGTTCCCACTTCCCCTTGCCTTCTCTTTTTAAATACAGGCACTAGATGCTACATCATTGTCCAGAAAACCTCAGAGTCAACTAACTAGAAACAACAGTTCACCAGTAGGTGTTCTTGCCTTCCAAAAAGTCCATAAGTATAGTGCTAGCCTATTACCTTACAGTATTATATGCCTACAGCCTTATAGAATAAAGATTTTCTCTTTAGTAACTTCTGCCAAAGGTATACTCTAATAAGGTACTATAAGCACAGCATGCACGTTCTTGGTAAGGTACCCATAGTTCTTTTTAATTAATAGGTCTGGAGAACAACAAACCGGCTATAACTTAACCTAAGTAGTAGTAAATTTTGATAAGAAGGAAATCTGAAACAACAATTACAGGGCATCAACCCTATTTCATCCATGACAAGCTAATGGATATTTGGCTAAAGGTTCTACACAGATGTCACTACTCCACAATACCAAGAACCAGTGCTATTCCTTAAAGTTCCTCATCACCAAAAGGGGATCTCTGATGCTCACTGCTGTATCACCTGTGGGCAAGATTATTTCAGTAAACTGTATTTGCAGGGTTGTACTTCCTGACAGCTGGCACAAGCCTCTGCTAGCTCAGTGTCAGTGCAGTGATGAGGATCTTCCAGTCACATGGGATCTCACTGCTCTTGTAAACATGAACTAAAGCTCTGTGTAGCTCTAGCTGTTGACTCTGGAGATAACAGTATCTAGATTCACCTGCAGGCTTTTAGTTTATGGCCTGCCCTTTAGAATTAGATCCTTTTTACTACACTTGAAATCTTGCTAGACAAAAAAAAGAATTCATTTAGCCCAGCTTTCTTTTTTTCCTTCCACATGAACCTGTGCCTAGCTACTAGAAAGAAAATTAACTCTATCCTAGCCAAAACCAGGACAGCAAGTAACTGGGTTTAAATAATATTATGCCTCTACAACAATAGAAAGTGAATAGAATATAATAAATACAGGAAACAGGAAAACAGGAAGGATAGCATGAAAAGGATATCATGGTAACAGCCTAACAGAGAAAACACACTATTTCAAGCCTGGCCATACAGCCCATCATCTGACTAAACAGACACTGAAAGGTACCACAGCTATTGCTGTGCTAATGCCTGCAACCACTGAAAATAATGCCAGAAAAGGAGTGAGTTTGGAGGACAGCTCATCTGGAGCAGAGCTATTTATAATTAACCTAGGCAGTAAAACTGAGAAACTTATGTACTACAAGTGCATCATGCTGTGTAGTGTCTAGGTGCCCCCTGCCCCAAAAAGGGGCTCTCAGCTCTAAGAGATATGTCAAGTAGAGAAAGTGCCCTCTGTGTGCAGCCTCACTCTCTGGACACTTCTCAAATCTGGAACCAAAATAATTTTTGCCTGGACACAGATTCTTGTGTAGTTTTTTCCCCCCTGCTGAATCCAGCTACTGTTCTTCACTGTACTGAGGGTATATTGCCTGAAACCCATCTTATCACATCTGTCTCCATCTTCCGTGAGTCTTATCATTGAGAGCTTCCTTTGAGGCGACGTCACAGCCAGTAATTCTGGCATGTGAAAACCACCACCATATTTATAATAAGCCAGGTATTTCCCCTCTTTGCATGTTGCTTAATGGCTCTTGAGGAACAGTTTGCTCTCAATCTCTTCCTGGTGAACACACGTTCATGTTACAGACTGCATACACTATCAGAAAAAATAGACTAGAGTTAGATGGGTCAACAAAACCAAACATGTCTTCTTTGAGTAGATGTTACTGGATGCACAGTAGACGGACATGTGGCCAGAGGCCCTCTGTTGTCCCCTGTGCTGTCCTTGTTCCAAGGAAAAATAGCGAAAGCCAAGAAAAATGCAAATCAGTCTTCCCCCTATACATGCACATATATATGTATGTATAAACACATAAGCATGCATTTATTTTTTGGCTTATAAAGCATTCACACATGCGACCCTCAGCTATTTAGGGAATGTTGAACTGTTCAGTATCCCACAGGAGAAGAGCCAGCCAGTCCCTCCAAGCAAAAAAAAAGATAACAGCTGTGGGAAGCAGGGACCCACCACTACAGATACCACATACTGTCTAACACTTGCTCCTCTGCCATTCAGGTTTTGTTGTTGGTCTGCTATTTCCATCTCCTTATGTCTTTTCTTTTGCTAACTCAAGAATTACTTCTTCCCTGGAAAGAATCTGAGCCGTAGAAACTGGTGAATGAGAATCCACTAGTCTAGTTACCACAGTAAGGTCAGTTTGTCTTTGCCTTTCCTCCTGCTCATCCTCATGTCATGCTGTCCTGCTAGCTCCTCAAAGCAGGAGCTCCCTATTGCTCTCCATCTGTGCAAGGGTTGGAACAGTTGATTTCCACTCCTGGTTGGTAACTAGGAACTAAGTGATAAACAGGTTGTAAAATGATGTTTGTACATTGCTTAGCAAACTAGGATTTTATTCCATATTGGCCCCTATACACTTAAAATAAACAGAGTTTAGAATTATCTAGGATGAAAGAGCTGTAAGAAAACAATGAGGAATTGCCAGTAATGTCAAAGCAATTAAAATTCACACACTGCTTTATGTTTTCACAAACACTCTTTATATGTTTTTCTTAATTAGCAAATAATCAGCTGTGTATCTAGAATACAAGTTTGTTATCTGAAGAGGGCCAGTGATGACACTGCCTGATAAACTATGTGCAATTTACCGCAATAACGATTTACTGCACAGAAAAACATCTCTTTTTTTTGGAGCACACTTACAGTATCCACACAATTGCTACACAGGAAATTAGAAAATAGTGTAGGAAAGAAGCAACCCTGTAGATTATCTGTTTAAGATTAATTTCTCCCAGTGCAAGTTATTTTTAATAACACACAAAGCCATTCAAACTCTGGCTGTGGTTTCTCCAAGCATGGAGGCATGCAGAGACACTCTGTAAAATGCAACAAGAGTTCTTTGTAGCTTCCTCATCCAGGCCTCGCTCAGGTCCCAATTAAGTACTCACATGGCATATTACGCCACCATCTGGTCTGAAGGGATTTTGGGCAGTTGTCCTATTCCCTGGACTACCAGACCGTGCCAAGAATTAGTCAAGGTCACTCGACTAAGACAAACCATCAAAATGACATTAGAAAGCCCTTTCTACTTACTCAGTTTTAATCACCTTCTCATCCCTACTATCACCTCATTACTGTCATTCATCAAGTGGAACCCTTCCAGCCACAGAGCAAGAGCCATGCCCAGCACTCACTGTTCAACAGACCAGTGCTGAATGAAACTCTGCTCAGACCTGCCTGTACAAAGTGCCAGACTGGTCTTCTCTCATGCGCTCCAGCTAGCACAGCGCTCAGTACACACTGAAATAATAAAAGCAGATACTGTGGGAGCTTACAAGGGTCCAAATTTGTATCATATCTCCAGTGTACTACTAAGTGCCACAGCAAGTTTACTATCTAGAAAGTCAAGGGATGAGAGCCTGCCACAGGTTATCAGCATAATTTTGTCTGCCAGGGCCTTGGTGAAACTCCCAACAAAATTATCTATTTTATATTTTCTGTGTTTTTCTCTCTGCTGGGGGAAGAAAAAAAAACCAAAACAAAACCTCAAACTGGAAACACTTACCCGAAGCCCTTTTAACTCTTTGAACTCCAGTGGCCAGCTGCTATGGTTTCAGCCACCACCGAACGCTGCTTTTATAGAAAACCCCCAAGTTTTTTGTTCACTTGGCTACACCTGTTTGAGACAGACCAAAGCAAGCAGCGCATACTCAGCCACCAGCACATGCTGAACTAGAACGGTTTGAGTAAACATTCAAGTCACTTCACTACTGCAGGTTTTTGTCTTCTCAGGCAGAATGAGAACCCATTCATCCCGCTTCTCCCCTGCCTGTACCACAAAACGCATCTGCTTGCGCTTTATTATTTAAATCTTACATTGCACTTGGCCCTGCTTTACATTTTGCAACCATCCCGCAAACATCCTCTGAAGCATTTTTAAGGACATCATAATTTGCACCGCCAGGGTTTTCCGCTTCCCTTTAAATTAATAAACCCCAAACCAAACCAACCGACCTGAGAACGCTCGGCGCTACCATCAGCATCCATTCCGCTCACCGCGACACGCACCCTGCCCGCTGGAGCTCGCCACCCGCAGGATGCCACCGGCTCACGACACTCCCGGCAAAGCCCGAGAGCGAAGCGGGGCCCGCGGCCGTGACGGGGCGCTGGGCAGCGCCCCTCGCTTCCCCCCGCCGGGACGCGCCGCTCCCGGGGAGCCCCGGTCCCGGCAGGAGCAGAACACGGCGAGAGGCTGGCACCGGCACCGCGACGGCGTTTTCCCACGGCGCAGGGATGCGGATAGGAAAAGTTTCGGGGTTTTTTTTTCTTTGTTTGCTTTTAGTGATTCCTCGCAGGCAAGAGGCGAGGTTGCCGCCGGTTGCTGCCGTTACCCCCCCACCACCTCCAAACCCCGGCCCGGGGCAGGGGGTGAAGGCAGCGCCCGCCCCGGCGGGTCCCGGCCGGGCGCCGGGCTCACCTCGATGAGCCGCTGCAGCGCCGGCCCCCGCAGGCAGGTATGGTTGCTCAGCAGCTCCCAGTGCTGCTGCAGGAGGTTCTCGGCCGCCTGCACCTCGGCCGGCCGCTCCAGCGCCCGCAGCACGCCGGCGCCCAGCCCCACGTAGCCCATGTAAACCACCAGCAGCACCGGCACCCGCCCGCGCCGCCGCCGCCCCCGCTGCTGCTGCTGCCGCGCCGCCACCATCGGCCCCGCCGCTGCCCCGGCGCTGGAGAGGCTGCCGCGGGAGGAGGAGGAGGATGAGGAGGAGGAGGATGAGGGCTGCGCAGGGCAGGGCCCCGGCACCGCCCCCGGACCTGCCTCCCCGCCTTGCTCCCCGGCCTGCCCCTTGCCCACCCCCGCGGCGCCGGGGCAGCCCGCCCTCGCCCTCCGCATCCCCATCCTCCCGCCCCGCTCCGCTCCGCACCTCTCTCCTCCGGAGCGCAGCACTGCCCCGGCGCTCCCGCCTCTGCACCGCGGGTGCTGCGCTCGGACCGGCTCCCAGCCCCGTCCCATCCCTCGGGGGGACGGTGTCCGGCTCCGTCCCCGCCGCTGCGCTGACCAGCCAGTGTCCGCTGCCGAGCACCCGACAGCAGCTGCAGCACGTCTAACCCACAGCTGCGAAGCGAATTTAAAAGGCAGCAAACAGGTGTTTCTGGTAACGACTCTTCTACATAAACAATTGGTAAGGTAGAAAGCTTGTGAGAGTCTGTTTCTCGTTTGCGGTCTCCCAGGGAAGATGGCAGCCCTTCCCTCAGGTAGTTCCCTGAGACCTCGATTTTTCTTGTACGCATCAAGTGTTTCCCCACTGTTCTCTCACCAATAGAAAACCAACCAAATTACTTTGGGTGCATAAAAAGTTTGTACTTACCTGCTCTGCTGCAGAATATGAGGTAAAGGGGAATAAAAGGACGTTTCTGAACAGTGAACCGTTATATGATATCTCCTCCCACTGCCCTGCCATTTTTCTTTTGTCACAGGACAAAACCATGACACTATTTGTACTATTACACATAAGGCAGCCTTCAGACAGGTATTGCACCACTGGAACGGTTCTGGTCGTGTCCTAATTTACGTTTTTTTCTGGGAGGTGCAAAGTTAAACCACTTCCAGTTTAGATACCCTCCTGGATGCAGTCTTAAAAAAAACCCAAACTAAATTGTGATGCTTATTGCTCAGTCTTAATGTTGCCTTTTCAATGTATCCATTACTGAATAATGTTCAAAATGGAGGAGAAAGAAGCCTTCTATAAAAATGTATATGCGAAATAAAAGATGCAAAGATACTAAAAAGTACATATCCTCATGTTTTCTCTTTCATTTAGGATAAGGAACTGGGCATATCTGAGCTACATTTTGACATTTTAAAGTCAGATAGTTTATACAAAGCACACTAAGTATATCCATGCCGAAGCATTATGGACCAAACGTATAGCATTTAATGTTTATACTGAAGATCTATTATACAAAACGAATCACAGGTGAGGCTCAGGGTTTGTAACTACAAGCAAGACTGTGAAAACCCAGGACATCAGGCATGCATTGCTAGAAGGAATCTGGGGACAAAGAGATCAAGATTCACAACAAATCTTCACAGAATCATATCATATTTTAATGGCTGTTTTTCTTGAATTTTCTCAGAAATGTCACTTGTGTGTAGCCTTCTATTTACAAATCCACAGAGAATGGCTCAAATATTTGCAGATGGTATTTTAGTATTGTCTAGAAGGTACCAGTGCATCTGCGGGTGAGGAATGGCTTGCTGGGTAGGCTTAAAGTCTTAAGTGTAAGCCTGGAAGGACATTTGCTTCTTGTCCTGCACTGGACTTCAGGTGGTAGGACACTACAAGTGCTCAGGACAAAGCGCTGCTTTTCTGCACCACAGATGAACACTGCCTGGGCCATCGCCTCTGCCACAGGCTGCAGAGCTACATTCAGAGGCTTCAAAACCGCTGTTTTCTGTGCATCTGAGCAGAGCATCTTGTAGCAGGTTGTGTGACCTCCGTTCTGTGCAGGATTGCACCACTGGTAAAATGGGTTATTAAAAGGGCAGAAGAGTCCCTTCTGTGCGCTCCTCTGGCTCCTCATAAGCCCTTATGATTGCATCACTCTTCCATGTTACTTTTCTTAGCTGGTCAGTTGATACTTGTTGATCACCTTTTCAGTAGAGGAAAGGTGCTAGAAAGCACTTGATCCATCCTTCCATCCATGCTCAAGAACTGGGCGAGTGCTCCCAGTATGTATCTCAAAGTAACTTGATTACAGACGTGCATGACCTTTAAGATCTTTCCAGGATCTTGAAAAATTGATGAAGTGAGCAAGGAATTTCTATCACTTACATAACACAGGAGAGGTCATCAGTATCTTTCTCTTTTCAGTTCCAACATGGTCATATGGTTGATCTAAGATACCTTTTTGAGTATTCTGGCAGGCATCTTGAGAACTGCTGCAGCTACTCTCAGCCTTACTGGAAGCAGCAGTAGCAAAAAATTCAGGAGATAGTCTCACCATACTGCTACTTTGCAAAATCAGTATCAGATATGGGAGCAATTTTCTGGCCTGCATGCATGCTTTCTATCCCTGATAAACCTATCATTTTTTATGGCACGCAGCATGGTGTAATACCCTGTATAGGATCACCTTTAGACTAGTGCATGTTTTGCGGCTGGCTGTGGCTAGATAAAGTAAGGAAGGCATGGAAAAAAGGCAAGATAAAAGGAACAGGATAGATATAAAAGTCAGTAGAGCTTTAATTTGTCTTTTACACAAAAAGGCTTAAAATGTCTTGTACTATTAACACACGGCAGGTACAGAGTACAGTGATGTTAACAAGTGCCTCTGCAAACATTATGTCCAAAGAATAGAGAATACTAAAAAAGAGAGTTTCCCATGAGATTTGCAAAGATTACAAAAAGTCAGACAGGAGAGAGTTGGCTGCTCTTAGTGAAAGAGGCTACAAAGAAAAGCATTGCACAAATTAATGGGAATAGCAGAGGCCATAGAGGAAGATCAGGGCAAAAACTGAGTAGATAAAATCTGTGAGGTAGGCAGTGGTAAGACGAGGGAAATCTTAGATGGGATATGCATTTGGAAACTCTGTTTTGAAAAGACTTGAATAAACCATAGTTGGCATTCTTATATGCCAGCATTTCAGATTTGAGCAGCCACGCTGCTGGACAGACGCATTATTTCTGCCCAATTTAAGAGAGAAGCATTTTAGCCCAGGAACTAAAGAAATGTTATAATTTTATATGAAAACTGCTAATTTCAAAGAATATCAAACGAAACTTAATTGGATGGATGCCATTAGGCAAGTGGTCATTACTGTCAATATTCCTCTGTGGTTTTGTTTTCTGATTGGAAATGAAGAAAGATTTCTGTACCTGATTTTTTCCACTTGAGATTCTTGGTGACATGACTTCTCATTGGAGCTGGGAGGCAGTCACTCTGGATTTTTTGAAAATGAGTGACCATAAGAACTGAATTCCACTAGAGAAAGAGAAAGGATAATCATTGATTACTTCAGAGGAATTTGCCTTTGTTAAGTGAGAAGAGTAAAATAAATCCTGAGACAGTTGTTCTACCATGCGTGCTACTTCTTTGGAGGTTTTAATTGGCTGAAGCCTATACAATGTGTGGAAATTTCAATGCACCTGAGACGTTTCCTCCTTAGAAACAGTCCATAACCTGTGGTCTAGTCCTTTATCCACAGGCCTTGCTTAGTGTGAGATACAGATGAAAGATGTGCTTTCAAGACTGCTTTCAGTGTACCTTGCTCAGCTAGGGATATGGATTCTAGGCTGCTCAGGTTCGTCTTCCAATTTGGTGGTGGCTCCTTCCGCCAAGCTTAGGTCAGGCTTGTGCCACTTTAGCTGAAGGAATTTTTCCATCAAGTCAGCTCCCACGTTGAAGACCAGAGCCAGCCAGGCCAAGCCAAAAACGATCCAAATTGCAGTCAGGCTCCGGTACACTGGGATATAGTGCTTGTTGGGGTTTGTGCCTGCAAAATCCAGGAAACTTTGCATATTAATCTTGACAGCTTTTGTGTGCCAGACAACATACATACACATACACTCTCTTCTGCCCCCTGCGAAAGTGTATTTTTAACAAGTTTGTGTGATCTATGGGCACACTTTTTCTTTTCTTTTTTTTTTCCTTTTTTTTCTTTTTATATTCCAACTGTCAGGTTAAGCTTAGCGCAGCTGGCATCAAAGCTCTGAGGCCAAGGCTATACAATAAAAATTACCATATCTAATGTTAAGCAGGGATGCACAAAATTGAGTGTTCCTAGCCACTGACAAAGAAAAAAATGATCTTGGAAATCCAAAGTTGAATACATATTACCATATCTTACTCAAGAGACACACAGGGAATCTCAGGTGATTTAGAAATACAGTTTTCTACCTCAGTGATGTAGTGATTGCTTTTTGTAAGGTGCTATACCTCAGTAACCAGGATTCAAAGTCACCTGGAGAACATTATGTTAGAAATGCAGCCACTTTAAGTCGTTATGGGAAACTTAATCCTCAGTTTGATAATTTCCACAGCATGGACAATTGGTGCAGCTGATACAGGCAGAGCACAGTACCGCAGCCATCCATTTAGCTTGCTCTTGTACCAGATTTACAGTGGAATGGGTATCTATGCCCTCTGTATTCAGCTTTATACTAGAGTAACTAATTTCAACAAAGCTCAGTCCAACTAATGTTCTTTATTACCTACTACATAGTCCCCAAATCCAATGGTGCTCAGGGTGATGAAGGTGAAGTAAAAGCCTTCTCCGTAGCTCCAGCCTTCTACATAACTGAAGACCACTGGTGGGAACACTAGAAAAAGCAAGGTCCCAGTGGTCAGGAAGATGGCCATTGCCAGTGTTTGAACCACCTGAAAGATAAAAAGAAGATGGCTGTTAAACAGCACTGTGCAGTTGTCTGCTGGAAATTGCTGGGTCTGTTTTGTTCTTGAATCACAAACTCACTCCAGCTGTGAGCAATGTTGAAAAAAGGAAGGACAAATGTTTCCATGCACTGTAGGCTGACCTCACTGTTTTCCCTGCACATAGATGTTGTACCTAATCATTAATCCTAAGACCCTCAAAATTAGGAAATAAAATGAGGATTTTTGAAAGGTTTTAACAATGCTTTTAAGTATGCTCAAGCCATATTTTCCAACTATGTGAACCATAGGAATGAAATACTCCCTTTACAATTTCAGTTCAAGTGGAGATGCTCTTGTAACCAGTTGGCTTCTGTCTTTGAGGAAAGTCACTGAGTATTGCATAACTCATGATACAGAGATCAGCAAGAGCAATTAGGGTTCTCTTCACCGTGACTGCTTCCAAAGATTTATAAAGTGGCTTGCAAGAGCTCAGCCAAGAAAATGTTTGGGTGAAAACTAAGTGGTCAGTTTGCTTGCTTTTATTTTTAACTTAGAAGCATTCAGAACAGAACTGTTTTCTGCCAGCACAGAGGAGATCTGTGTCTCTCAGTACAAACGTCTGCCTTCTGGGAGATAAGTTACAGCGTATGTGGCTGCAATAGACAGGTACACAGAACGGTCAGTAGGTGGGTCGTGACACAGGGTTTTAGGAGTTTAGGATTGAGGATCAGGAATTCATGGAGTTTCCTGCGAACACACTCTGGTGAACTTCTGACTAGCAATGTGTGGGCTGATGCAAACTCATTGCAATTGTTTAAAAATGCCCTCAAGAGCATTCAAACCAGTGTACTGTTTTACATGCATGTGCCTATTGTGGCCAATGAAAAGCCAAACTGTTTATAAAGTAGAAGGTTCAGGTATCATGTTTTTCTTTCTTTGTCTGTATAATCTCACATATAAAATAGTCTGCTGAGCTTGACACACTTGGCGTGAGCCTACTAGGTGACTTTGGCAAATCACTTCTATGTTATGTACCATGTCTCTCTAGCTGCAAAATAATACTTCGTTTGCAAAGCACTTTGAGAATTACTGACCAACATGGTTATAGTTGATACCCATTCTCATACAGTTCTTCCCAGAAGTGTGATGGCATTTTATTAGATAATAAAGTGTGCATAAAAATTTATATTGAAAGGCACAATATTACTTTTTACCTTTTTTTTTAAGAACTTTCTGGTACAAACCTATAATGTAGGGGACAGTAAGTTGGGAATGGAGAAGAACTTATTATAATTAATTTCCCAAAGCATGAATAAATTGTGTGTAAGAGGAGATGGACCAGCTTGTTGGAAGCGGCTTCTCAAAGTGAACAAGCAGATACAGCTTCAAAGCTTTGTCTGATCATAGGAGTTCTGCCGGAAATCAGGTGTTAACTTGGGAGTGAAAAAAAAAACAAAAAAGAAAAAGAGACCACGGAATCATTCAGGTTGGAAAAGACCCTCAGGATCATTAAGTCCAACCATCAACCCTAATCTACAAGTTCTCCCCTAAACCATATCCCCCAACACCACATCTAAATGACCCTTAAATGCATCCAGGGAAGGTGACTTAACCACCTCCCTGGGCAGCCTATTCTGGTATCTGAGGTGCTTTTAGAAACCTCAGGAAAGATGCAGCTATACTAGCATGAAAATCCTTCTGGTGGTAGAACTGCTTGTATTTGGAGAACAGACATAGGTCATGCAGCTAAAAAACTTCTTGCTCATACAAAGTCTGCATTTGACTATTAGGTAAAGAATTCAGTGACTCAGAGATTTTACAAATGAGAAAGAAAAAAAAAAAACAAACTTGTATCAGAACTCTGAAATGTTTCAACATATCTAATCTCCCTTTTCCATAACTAAAGGGGTCCATTCATTGAACCTTTACTCCTAAATGTGCATTAACTTTGTTATAAATGACTTTCACGTATTTTCTCTTATCAGTGCTTCCCTTATTCCAATACGTTTGGATTAGTTCAATGGTTCACCAATAAACTATAACTATGGAGAAGGTGTATTTATTTACAGTTCAAAAAAAGAAAAGGAAGTGCTAAATTACTGGCACAATCAGGGAAGGCAATTCAAGACACATTAGCAGGCCAATAAAAATAAGTTGTCTTTGCACAGTGTAAAGCTAGGTCCTGGATAGATGCTAACATAGGCCAGATAATAAGAGCTTGATTCAGCAATGTGTGTTTGTGCAAGTATTCTGCTAAGGTCACCAGAACTTAAGGACCCTGCTCAAAATAGAGGCCATGCTTGCTTAACAGTTTTGCTGAGTTAAGTTTTAAAAAGGCAAATCTAGAATCCCTCAAGCAAAAGCAAATTGCTTTAAAGCTATCATAGATAAATAAGTATATTGGTTTTCTGATATAGAGGGCCATGTAGTTGCCGTGGTTCAGAAAAATGTAGGCACATACAAGGAAACCCAATCTAGCACTGGCAGTACCTGAGAACTTTAATTAGTTTTAAAATAGTGGAAATAAATGACAGATTGACACTGTACCTGGGCACGGCCTGGCTTTTGCACCCATCTTTCCAGGGTAATCAGATGAGCATTGAGTCCTTTCCCCAGCTGATTAAGGAAGGCCAGGTTGAGGGGCACTCCAAATAAGGCATAAAACACACAGAAGATCTGCCCTGCCACTGTGCTGGGGGACAGGTTACCATAACCTAAGGGGAAAAAAAAGAAGAAAACAGCTACATGATAAGGCTTTACAGCCAGGCTGCAGGCCATCATGGGAAGTTCCTAGGCTTGGAGGTTTAACTATGTTAAGCTTCAGGAACCTGTGGACTCTCTGATTTTCTGCAATTAAATCTGCCTACAAATTGCCATAGCTTATGATGGAGGCCTGTGTATTCACTACTACTAACAGAAAATTTTAACATGAAAAACATTACTCTTAGAGTGTTGAAATTTTCTATAGGTATCTGATTTTGTGGTGAGTGCAACTTCAAAGCAACCTCAAGATGTGTTGTGTATCTACAAAATGATATTGGCATGTACCAAGTAGGCACTCAGCTTTATTTGCAGGTATAATATGCTGGATACACAAGAATAACAGGTATAATTTGAAACCAATAGAAAACCGTAACCCACAGTAGTCAAGATTGTCTTGCAGGTGTATTGTGTCCTCCAGTTGCACATTTCTGAGAGTTTTACAGGATGGCTGGAGGAAACCCAATTTATAAGGAAAGACAGTACCTCACCTATAGTGGTGACAACAGTTCCTGCAAAAAAGAAAGAGTTGCTGAAGTCCCAGTTACTGGGATTCGTAGAGTTTCCTTCTGGATTGACGCCTTTTTCCCATGCTTCCATGAGGACCTGAGGCAGAAGAGGTCAAAGGAGCAAAGATGAGCAACCTATTAGACCAAATCAGGAAGAATTTCAGAAAAAAAAAGAGAGAAGTAAATATTGCTTTCCATCTTGAGCAAGTAAAGCAATAAACAGTGTAGATAATAAGCTAGGTTTGACTAAAATGGCCTTGTGCTGACGTGACAAAACCTGGAATTAGAGCTGGCCAGGAACTTGAACTCTTGTCATTGGAGAACTGGCCACTGAAGGAGGATAGGTTCCATAATTAGTTGAAGGTTAAGGAGAAGGGAGTGAAGGGAGTCCCCAAAGTTATCACTGGAAAAATAAAGTGAAGTTATGCCAAAAAAATAAAGGCAGTTCCTCTTCTCTCCTTCCCTAGTCTAGTCATCTCATTCCAGTTTTTAATTTGGGCATGTGTAAATGTATGGTTGTATCTGTGGCGAGGGGCATAGGAACATGCTCATTTCTGTTTCCTCCATGTAAGTAATAGTGAGGTTGAATTACTGTTTTTGCTTATGACTTCCCAATAATTTTCAATAATTACTAGGCTTCCTATAATCTGAGAGATTAGCTAATGAAATATTCTCTGCTATTCCAGAAGGCTCTTTCCAGATACGTGCAGTGCTGCTCCTATTTACATATCAAATATTTTGTTAGCTGCCTTAGTGAAAATTGTTTTCCTTTGCTTTCCCCGAGGATTTCTCTGCAGGAGCCTAGTTAGTCTCTGCTCAGTGGCTGAGGTTTCAAGAATCTCCTTGTTTGTTACATACCAATTCAGAGGTCCAGGTCACAGCCTTTATCATTTTGCCAAATGCCTGAAGGAATTACTTGTTCATCTCTATTCTAGAGACTTTTGTATGATGCAAGACATGAGCAGGATTCAACAGCAACCCCAGCTTTAGGTGGTTCCAGGCGTACGAGAGCAAACAATATATTATTTCTTGATTCAAATGTTGACCCCTGCCAGGAGGATTGCCTATCTGATGAACATGCCCACTGGAAGGTGTCTGATTTTGCATAGGTTCTGCAATGTTAGCTGATCTGTGCTAGTGGATTGAGTATCCTAAGTTTAATAGATAATGTTATTCCTTCAGTAAAAAACCTTACAGCACTGGTCCAGTTCATCAGATAAGACTGCTAGGCATTGTCCATGTGATCTCATGATTGAAGCATCAGCAGTTTCTTTTCAATACGACAAAGAACTTCATATTATCCATCAAAAGCCTGTTCTCAGAATGGGAAGAATTTGACACATCAAATGATCTAGAATTGATTATTTTATTTACTGGTTAGAAGAAACACTCAGAAGCTTCTGAGATATGAGCCTTTTGAAATGTGCAAAATAATCACAGGTTTAATTCATCCCTGTAAGGAACGTTTATCATTTCTATCCATTTCAATGCACAAGAGTTCAGAGGAGCTACATTCATATCATGAAAACCAACATGGAAGAGTAAGGCAATGTTGAATGTTGACACAGACAAGGCCAGATTTCTTGGTACAATTGTTGCTTTTAGGCCATGAAAGAAATTGCCCAGGAAAATTGTTCCTAAGCAAACAGGTTTATGTGGGACAGTTATAATGGCTCCTAGTTCCTCTGCTTCTATGGCTTAGGTAATGGTTGTGGCTGGCGTGTCAACAGAGCAGCTGTTGCATGGTTGCTGAATATCAGCTGTTGCCTTTGGGAGCAGAAGTAGCCAGCAAGTAAAAGCAACGTGCTATAATTTACAGTAAGAATATGAAGCATACATAAAGCTATAGTAGGATGTGGAGACAACAAATACTGCTTGCCATTTCTGCTCCTGTCCCCCTGCCAATGCGTGTTGCTGCCAATTGTGGTCACAGACAAAGTCCTCTTGGTCTGTATTTATATCAGTTCCTTTGAGGCTGAAACAGTATGGACATAATCAAAACTGGAACTTAAAAAGGTACCTTCTTACTCAATGAATCTACTTCTCAGTTATGCTGTCAGAATGGCACAATTTCCTGACCAATGTGTGTTTACCAGAGATGCATTTTAGATCGCGGAGTTTGGATTTGCACTTTCGCAAAGTTCCAGGCTGTTCAGCTTAGGAGCTGCAGGTCAGGGCCACCTCTCAGCTAGGCAGATTTAGGCAAGTAGAGCCAATGCAGTTTATGTACAGGGGAACTGCAAGAATTTGCTCTATGCACAATCAAATCAAGAGTTAATGAATTATAAGTGGTTAACTCTATTATTAGTGATAATGGATACGCAAGAAGAAACCTAGGTTGATTCTCACATTACAGGATTTAAGTTTAAAGAACTGGCAATAAGAGAAGATACCTCATACTTGTTAGACTGAACCTAGTGGCCGTGTCTCAGCACAGCCTGAATACTATGACTTTTCAGACTGGAACTTCTGACATGATGAACAGGCCTCCTTAACCATATAGATAAAATATATAGAGAGATGATTGCTTCCCTGCACTAGTTTTAGAGTTAGAGATTTAATATGGAAAGAGTTCTATTCCCTACTAGACTAGCCAAATTTCGTAAGAGGTCTTAAAAATGACAGGTGAGTCAGAGGGCATCTGCACTTACATTTACCTTGAGGACTATAAAGTCTAAGTGCTTTGAAGCTTGCTGCATTGTAGATGATAATTTGGTGCCCTCAGCCGGTTTTGTCTGGAACAGTTTACACGTTAAATCATTGTATCTAATTCAGCAGAGAGGCAGCAAAATGTGGGTCTCTGAGTGGCACAGCAGTGCTGAGGAAGCTCCACTGGAGCTGGGGGGAGGAGAATCATCATGTGTGAGTTCTCCCTCAGTTTTCTAGGGTATTGCAGATTTAACTAAACCTTTCAATCCTATCAAGTATTTAGTTTAGAATGATAATTTCCTCCTCAACGATCATTATCACAGAGGTAGTGGAAAGACAGGTAATACCACCAACTGGTGAAGCTGAAAATAACAGGCATGTTTTTAAGCATATAAGTTCTTGAAAATTTTAGTTATTTTCTGGCCAATGCCAAATGTTCCACAAGAAATATATCACAGTATTATTAATCAGAACATTGTCCTTGTAGACAAAGGTTCAGGCACCTTCTCTTCCCTTTCTGATCTGAACTTCACTGTTTGCTTAAATCCATTTACACAATCTGGGCTTTTTGTTTATCAAAAACAATTACATTTCAGAAAGTCTTCTGACTTGAACAGTGCAAACTTGCAGCATGTTTAGAGTTTCTGTCAAGTTTAATGACATGATAGTAAGAGTTCAAGCTGTTTAGGCACCCGGCTTCGCAACTGGATAAATTTTGAGCATGAAGAAAGTGGTATTTCAAAGATTTCTGTCCAGTTCTTGCCATACTAGAGTATGTCTATAATAATACCAAGAAAGGTATAGTAATTTATGTCCAGCCAGTTTTGAGGAGTAGATTAAAATGTAATTGAAGATGTCATTAATTGATGGCCCATACTGAACAAGAGCCATTTATCTCTTATTATAAGTGATAGATAACACAGTTCATGATGGTTGACTTTATCTTTTCTTTAGAGGCCTGGAAGTGGAGGACCACCTTCAAAGGCAGTGAACAATTTCTAGTACAAAAGAAAGGCAGAATGTGCACAGGTTTGCACTGGAGAACCTTGGAAGGGCAACCTACTTCTTGTATGTTTGATTCTTATTTTTTGTCCCTGTGCGTAATTCCCATGTAACAATTAATAAGGGAGCTGAAAACCATGAAGTTGAAATTATTGCAAGGTAGCACGAAGGTGTATCAGCACATTTGCATATTTTGGGAGTTCATGACTGGGAAAAGAAAGAAGTGCAATACATCAAGATAAAGAGGTATGTGAATGGGCTTGAGAAACCTCTGCCTTTCTCTTTTACGGTTAGCCCTTTAATGTCATGGACAGAAGATCAATTTATGACCTGCTTGGCCACAACAGTACAACTTCTTCTAACCAAAATAATGGTTGAGCCAAAATAATGGGTGTCTGTTCCTCTTACCTGTACAAACTGCTCCAGGGCTTGCCTGTCCAAGCATGTGTAGTTCTGCAGGAACTTGAGCTTCTCCAGCTGGAACTGGTCTCGAAAGTGGCTCTCTGCCTGCTTCTCCAGCAGCTGGAACACCATAGCACCCAGAAGGAGGTAAAAGAGATACCCCAGTACCAGCAGTGGAGTCCAGCTGATCTGCCGGTTGTGTATGGTGAGGAGGGGCATGCTGCTTCTCTGCTGCTGCCAGTCCCTGCTTAGTACTTAACAGATTACTGCCCCAAGACGTGTCCTACCCAGGACACCAAGAAATCACACACCCATGTTCCCAGCTACTGCCCTGGAGAATTTTTTAACAGAACATATGGGTATCAGGCCTATACAAAATGAGACTAACAGGCAAATTTTATCCCTCCGCATCTTTTATCTATCCAAAGAGAGAGCATTTATGTCTTAATAAGAATGTGAATTACCGTGTTTTTCTCCTGTTAAAAAACTTTTATCCAATCGAATGAAGCCCAATAGAAGCCCTCTGAGATTGTTATTGTTTTCCAGGCAGCGAAGCTGAAGTAAAACTGTGGTCAAATGACTTACCCAGCTTCATACGAATATAGAGTCACAGACTTTTAAAGTCTTGACAAGAAAAGCCTTACTCTAAACACTAGACTTCTGTACAAGAAAACACTATAAACTCTCTAATTACAGCAGACTCCCCAGAACAAAGAAGAATAGGGAGCTCAATAAATGGAAAAGTCAATAGCTGCCGTCTGTACCATACAAACATTGCTGGCACCAGTGAAAGCAGCATGATGAAGCTCATAAACATCCTGAATTCAGCCTGGTCACAAGATAGACCTTCTCTTTCTTTTCTAACCCTAATAAGATCAGTCCCCTCACTGCCTGGCCTGCTGCTCCTGAATTCTTTATCAGATGACTCCACTCTTTAGTCCATAGAGTTAGAGCATGAACCACTCACGCCTACGGCATTCAGTCTCCGTATTGCCCTTTTAATCCAAATGCATAAGGGGGAAGGAAGGCTTCAGGTTAATCGTTAGCTAAAAAAGTACCAGAGGTTCACTCATGGGAGCCTTAGTGATTATCATGCACTGGAAATGAGCTGGGCTTGCACATATTTCTGTAGGAAGAGCTTTATGGCTAGTGTCATCTATGCCACACTGCTTCTGAAAGAAAACACACACACAGAGCAAGAAGGCCCCATGGCCAGAGCTGCAATTTTGTTACTAACTCCCATCCCATTAAAATGTTCTGGCTACAGATATCCCTCCATTGCTCAGCACTCAGATTGTTTTTCACCTACCTTTAAACAAGAGGTAGTGCTCAGAGAAAAAGACCGAAAAAGTTATTTCATTCACATAAATATCTGTGAAGACCCCTTGTATGTGTACTTGCCGTTTGAACTGTGCTCCTAGCCTAGGGCCAGCTATCTCCATCCAGAAAAGGATGACTAACTGGCAACAGAAGGCCACTTGTCACTCTGAAAAGTACTGTAGAGATCTCCCAGACGAACACCTTGGACTTCATCTGGGACAACGCTCTTGCTGTGACTACGGAACAGAAAGATTTCAGTAGAGAAGCACAACATGCAAAGACTGAGAGCCTTGGTGCTCTGCTATTCCTTTTCAGCTAAAGTGAAATATTTGGGAGATAGAAGCTATAGTTGTATTGATTTTGTCGAGCACTGCAGTAACATTATAAAGCAAACTGATTTGAAGCAACTGAGATGTCCAACTTACTTATCACTGATGGACAGCCTTCTCTTGGCCTGTGCTATGGACGATAATTACTTTCAGAGCATCTAACAAGAACTTCTCTCTGATTTCCATAATTAAAAGGTAGAGCTTGTTGTTCCATACCTTGTGAAATGTTATGCATAGAAAAGCCTGGGATGTTGCACAATTGCCTGTTATGCTCGCAGGGCTGTCTCTGGTGAGAGATCCAGATGTTTGTCATGTTGTAGTTTATAGGACCTATGTATACCAGTCCCAGAGAATGCTAGCCTACTGGTTTTCTTGAATGGAGGCAAACACATATGGATAGCTGGGCTGAGACAAATTCCCAAAGTTAAGTAGGTTTCACAATTAAGGGCATGAAAGTATCAATTATGCTATAAACAAACAAATACAGCACTGAACCTCATTTATGTCTCCTTCTGTTTAGTTCAACAAAGCATTCTAGCTGCCAAACTTGGCAGTCTAAATTATGCCTTTAAAAATTTGTCTGGTTAGGCTTACTTTTAGGAACTTAATTTTCTGAGGGTTTTGTGAATGAAATCACTAAAATTGTCAAAGGGTATTTTCTTCTATACTTCAGATATTCCTACTTAAAGTACTTCAGCAAAAAAGGGGTATCCTATTTGGTTGGCCTGTGCTATTTGGTGTATCCTATTTGGGTAATCTAACAAACAGCTGGAGAGAACTTCCAAGAGACACACACATGAAATATGGGATATGTCCTGAGGCTGAGGTAGAAAGTGGTGGTTCTGCAGAAAGATGAAAAAGAAAAAAAAAAGGCAGAGCAAAATCAACTGTATGTATACAAGAAACTGCAGAGTAAATATGCAGTTAGAGATGAACCACTTTAAAGCTGAATGAACTTACAGATCAATGTCAGGGCAAAATCACGAAGCAGACATTTTAAAAAGCACTTTTATTAACATGCACAGGTCTATACAGGTGAGCAGTGTGCTCTGAAAATGTGAAAAACAACAGTCTAAATAGCTGATGCTGCCATATTTACTCCCATGGAAAAGCTACAGAAATACATACTATAGATTTCAATTTATAGAAACTATCAATTATCAACTGACAGATACCTTGGCCAACCCTGTCATCCTCAAACTTCTGATGAAGAGTGAATTTTTGAATTATTTTTTCTGGAAGAAATATCTCTGTACAGAACTAGATGACAAACGATGCAAAGATTCTTCCACGGGGTATGCATTTCAGCCTAAACAGTTTGTACATGGAAATACTGAATTGTTTTGAATTTGCTTTGCTCCTTGAATGGCTTTTAAACCTTGTACTTCAGAGAAGAGTTAAGGAAACTATTTTATAACCATGTTAAATATAAATAACACTAACATTTCTCGGGCATGATACCACCATCTGGTAATTTTCTACTTTTGATTTTGTTCTCACTCCATATTTAAGGCAATAATTTTTATTTCCTGCTTTACACTTACATAGGTGAAAGCATAAAGTATTTTCAGATAAGTTATAAAGAGTTCCAAGATTTTAACAGTATTTTTCTCAGACAGATTCCATGAAAAAAAAAAATCTTTAATTTTGTAGTTATGGAGTAGGAGATAGATTATATAGTTTCTATTCTTTATCTGTATAAACACATTTGAGTAAACCCACCGTTGGCCCACAAATACAAGTATTTTAGTTCAATGTTTGTGTCAAATTAAGCACCTTGGCTGCTGTCTTGGTCTGAGTTAGAAAAGAACTCATTCCGTTCACTGATTTTACCTTTCAGCTCAGTCTCTACTAACTAACTGCACTTCCTGAAGTTAATGGCCTATTTTTGCAGACAGTGTCTGCTTCTAGCAGCGATAATGCTCCATGTTTATAGTTACTGCCAAGGATCAGTAGAGAGAAAGGCTCTTGCTTATACTTGCTCCTGTAGAGACCAATGTCACTGCTAAATCTTATGTTGCTTCCTCGCTGGCGGTGCAGAAAGTAAAATGCCACATGTGTGGGGAGAAGCAGACAGGACAGGTGACCCTAAACTGACCAGTGAGGAATTCCATCCCATATACATCATATGCAGTATAAAGCTGAGAGATCACAAGGGTCAAGCTCTCTTCTTCAATGGCTGGCATCCGAGGAGAACTCTGTCCATTCTGCCTTCAATCCCAGTCCGTGTGTTCCTGAATCCAGTTCCAGAAACCAGCTCCTGAATCTAGTTCCCATCTAATGCTGAGCCCAGTCTGGGACTTGCCCAGTGCCTGCTCCACAGCATCAGTGGTGATGGTGAAGTAATTGCCATCAGACGGGTTGGGTTCAATACTGGTTTTCTACATAATTGTATATATTCCATTTAATTATTATTATTTCATTAAAGCTGTTTTAGTTTTCTAATCCATAAGTGTCTCTCTCTTATTTCCTTTCTCTTTCCCTTTGGGAAGGGAGAGGGGCTGGTGAACAGCAATCTGTTGGGTGGCCTGCCTAGCCCTAGACCTTGACAACTGCCCCCCCAAGAATGAACAGAAGATAATATTTACAAAATCTCAGGTGCGGCCCCTGAGATTTCCCTCAAGGGAAAACAAAGTTTTAGTTGAAAGTCTTCAATTTCATTGTGCTGGTGTCAAATCAAGTTATGGATAGTAACTCTTATAAATACATAATTGACATTGCTTGCTTTACTGGTGAGGTTTCAATGCAAACATTGCAGGAAATGAAGGAGAAAAAATATTAGAAAAAGATTATTTAATATTGACGTAAAGAACAGCAAAAATGATTCCTGTGAAATCACCTAAAAACACAAGTTTGATGGTTGTGGTTATTAAAATGGACTTTGAAAAGACAAACACATTCTATATAGAGCTATCAAAATGCTATATGTAACTAGGCATTCCTAGATTTTCATCTTGTTGGCATCCGTATTCACCAGCTGGATATTTGGTACAGGCCATGTTTACAAGATCTTAACATTTTATTACGTTGAAGTGCTCTCAATTTATATTATTGACATAAACCCCCTGCATCCTATGATTGATTAAACCAGCTAAGAACTATAAAATCTTTTGTTGAGAAGATACAATATATACTTACACTGTGACTTGTGTGAACCTCATTATTCCACTTCAAAGCTGCTTTCATAAAAAACTCAGGATTGAAAATTCAAGGCAAGTCCACCTTTCAAGCAAGAGAAACTCAACATTTTCTCCTTGGAGCTCTCTGGAAAGCTGCAGGGGCCAGGAAGTGATGAAAATGGAGACAAATGCCCAAGCCAAAAGCCAGTGAGCTCAACGGTTTCACTAGTGTGGTTCCAGACCATAAATAAGAACAGATCCTTTGGCCTTTATTGTAAGTCTGGGTCATATCCTGACCCTCCCAGAAGCTATGTTGCTATAGGACACTAGCAGATGTCTATCTCCTCCTGAAATAAACTATATATAAGGATTGGAAATGCCTTCAAATATGACATGATCCACAATGTCAGGCATAAATTAATCCTGGAAATACCTGTATGATATCTAGCACTGTAGAGCTACTTCCCCAAGAAGTCACCATAAAAAAAAAAGTATTGCATTTATTCTCGTTGGACATAATAAATAAATTGTACTTAGCATATACACATTTAACCAACCAGCAGCTTGATATCATGGTGCATATACAGGAGTCAAATATACATGAGAATCTCTATGCTTAGCAATACTGTTTTACAGGCAGCTTAGGGAGGAGTCAAGACCATTGTAAATGTGGGCTGCTGATTATTTCTTAGGTGCGGTAAACACTTGGGTTATTTTGAATTAATCTAGAGATTACAAGAAGATAGATTACTAAAACAAGTAACTTTGTCCGTGTGTGGCCAACCAAACTTTCCTGAAGCAATAAATGCTTTCACAAAAACGACAAGACTTAGAGAGGAAACCCAGTAGCCTTCCAACACCTATGGGAAGGCCATCAAGAAGATGGAGGCAGGCTTTTGACAGTGCGGCTTGTAAGGGGAAAAGAGACAATGGGCAGAACTGAGAAGTTCAGGCTGGACATGAGGA
>JAVSBS010008423.1:0-10266 GCA_033124195.1 Coracias cyanogaster | reverse complement strand
GGGCTTGCACCTGCTTTCCAATCACCTTGTCAATGCCTGCTTCCCTCGACACGGATCCCAGTTGCTTGGCCTCTTTCCCCTCTAATTCTACATCACCAGGTCCATCATGCCAGCATTGGAGCAGCCACATGATAATCTGCTTGCCTGGAAGATGGCTGAAATCCTTCTGCATATCTTGCAGCTCACTCAGGAATAGGGATTAGGTGATCATCTCTGGCTCTTCCTCCTGTTTTTATGATCTTCATCACTCACTATGTTAACTTATTTTGGGGGGTATTTCTTCTTCTGTATAGGGGTGACTGATACCAGCAGAGGTTGGTTCTCTGGCTCAGCTGCAGTGCCAGTCAGTCTGTTTTAAGGTCCAGACACTTTTTCTTCCCCTGGAGGGCACTGAATAGTGTTGAAGATGACTCAGTAGGCATGGGGAAGTCCCCAACATATTGCAGTAATTTGTGTCTCCCTGGAGTTGCCAGGTTGACAATACACCTTTCCTAGATGTTTTACTAGTTTTATCAGGTCTCTACACTTGTTCAGGAGTGAAATTCCAACATATTGGGGGTGACCACTGGCCTAGGCACTTGCCCATGCCCTCCCATCCCACACATCCTGCCACTCATAACTATCCAGCCTTGGGGCAGATCTCAGGGTGAAATTATTGGAAAAGAACCGTATAACACTAAACAGGACTTGGCAGGCATTCACAAAACATAGCAGTGAGAGCATGCTGGCCTGGACATTCCAAGGATAGCCAAAACACTCAAAACCTTAGAAAGTCTCCTCCCCTGTCTCCCCCATAGATGGGGTGAGATCAGTAACAAATGCCCAGACCGCATAAGGATTTCTATGACAACAACATGCAAACAAACGGACCAGCATTGTGGACATGGACTATTGAACGAATATATATATATATAAAAAGCCCCGTGTTTAACATAAATTGTTTTAATATGCTCTGGTCAGGTTTTAACCTTATCTCAACCCTTCATGCCCAATATATACACACACAGAAAATTGCATCTAACAGGAGTTATTTTAACACACTCTGATCAGATTCTGTCCTTATCTCAACTCTCCTGCCCCACATTGGGTGCCAAAAGCTGTGGTGGTTCAGTCCCTGCCGGTAGCCAAGCCACGTGGCTGCTGCCGCTATTCCTCGACTCAGACAAAGGGAAAAAGCAGGATTGCCTGAGAATGCTTTTTGAGTTGAGATAAGGAGAGTTTAATACAGTGACACATAAGAAACAATCACAGTAACAACAGCAACAACAACAGTGAGAAAAGCCATGTACAAAATAAGCGATACCGTGTGGACAAACAGACTGAGCAGAGTGGACCGGTCACAAGCGTGCAAGTTGCACCGTGGAACCGGAACTGGCTGTGGGGCATGATGTCAGCATGGTATGGAATAGCCTGGCTGCACCAAATTAACCCTGTCCTGGCCAAACCAGGACATACTTTAATGTTAAAAGGCTTTTGGTTATCCTGCACTTAATTACATCATAGTACTATAAACGTGCTTTTTATGATACTTTAACAATTTGACTAATAAAATTACTAGCTAATAATTTTATCCATGACCCAAATACACCTTTCATTAGAACTTATTTATAGAATCTTCAACAACAATAAAGGAGAAAACACTCTTTTACCCAAAGTCAGGAAGCAAAGACTGAAAAAATAAGGCAACGAAATTCCCAGGACAAGTAGCTTCAAATGAATTAAGATAGCTATGTCTGCATTTCAGAAGTAATTACTTCAATGCATGGTGCCTTTCTACTCTTAAACTTCCTACAAACAGTGTAAGGCAGCTGACTGTTGCCATAAGGACAGCCACCCTGTCCTGCCAACCCACTCAGTTTATACAAGCCAGTTACTCTGAAAGTTTTAATATACCAATTCTTCTGTTTCCCTAAGATATCAATTTAAGTTTCAGGATTCCCTTAGTTCCTAGGCTGTCAGCCCGGGGAATATAAAACATGCCAACTTGGAGAGAGCCAAATGAGTAATTACTTCTGAAGTGGTACTGCCGACATTGCTATCTTAATTCATTTGAAGTTACTTATCCTGGGAATTTTATCTTTTCCACTGTTTCCTTTTCTGCTAGTTTCTCGCTTAACACATACTTTTTATCAGGTATGTCAATATAAAATAGGAACTCAAGTAGCATATGGTATTTATTAAAAACCCCACAATTCCTTTTACTCATATATATTTTTAGCAAGTATACAAGATAATTTTGCAACAAAGTTCACATACTGTTCAATATTCAGATGAAACATTTTCAAAAATTTTATTACTAATTTCACAACATTGGCTTTAAAGTAGATTTTACATGAAATAAAGGTTTAAAATCCTGGTAATCATAATTATGAATTCAGTCTCAGATGTAAGACAAAAATTAGAAGTAAATTGTACTTTATAAGCTTTTTTGAGGGCAGAATGATATAATTCCAGAATACAAAATAGCATCAACACTCCACTCTTGTTGATATTTCAGACAGGTGGGTCACAAAGCCTTCCCTGGACTGGAATAACTACATAATATTTAACTGATTTCACTGATTCTCTTTATATTACTATCACTTTTCATATTTATTACAACCCTGAGAAAGTTACACCATATTATTCTAAAAAGAAAAACATGTTTCTAGCAGCAGAGTGTTCTCCAGGCTAACTTAATGCCTCAGAATACCTGCACTACCATATCTTGGTCTCCTAGATACTCAAAATTCATGAAATCTTGATAGGACTGTGGTAGCACAGAACTTGAGCTACCTGTTGGCACCACTTTCACTGTTCTTGAAAGAGAGAAGCCAACCATTCCAGATACAGGCCACAGTCAGACTTCAAGCAGGCTGGGAATTATCTAAGCCAGTTGACTGTCAGACAGATGTTTTGAAAGGTGGGAAATACCTCTTCATGTATTTTTCCATCATCAATCATGATGCAGTGTTCTGTATTTTTTTGCAGTCCATTACCTCAACTTGAGCAAAATTATCAGCACCGATCTATTTTAATATACTAAAGACAGATTGGCTATGCAAGACTTATCAAATATGCTTGTTCTTAATTATAGCAACATACTGCAAGTGAAATATAATTTTCTTTCCATCCATACCCCAAATTGGCAAGTTCACAGTGATTACACAAAGCGAAACCAAATCCATTTACAGTTCAAAATAAAACTTTTAAAAAAATCTCTTTTCTCATCTTAAAACAAGAAGAAAAGACATTTGTTAACTAAAGAATTAACAGTCCTTGGCAAAATCTATTTCCATTTAAATAATCTTCGGTTTCTCAGAGCAATATAGATTGGGAGCTTTACAGCAGCCTGTTCAAATTATGTGACAATATTTAGGACTTCCTGTTCTTTCAGGTACTGTCATAAAGATGATTTTACTCAATGCTTCAGTTCTCAGTCTACTCAGAGTGTCGTAGCTCTATGTTTCAAATCAGAAAATCTCCTTGGAGCATGACTTTGGCTCCAAAGTGACTGTAGGAACTGATAACTACAGAGAGAAGGAGGTATGGATCCATTGTTGCCAGAACAAACCTACCTGAGCAGCTGCTCAGCTCTCACAGCACTTTTATGGATCCATTGCCACATGTAGCATACGTTTGAAAAGAACATCCCTCTCTCTCAGCATCCTGGGACTGGCTTGGATACAGAGCGGTCAGTATTCTAGTCAATTCAGACAGAAATAAGCTGAGTACTCATGGCATGCTTAGTTTTCCAGATGCTACACAAATCTTGGCATAAATAATATTACCAGGTAGCAGGCAGTGTACAGCATTATACAATTACATCTGCACAACCAACCACAGAAAATTGGGATGTATTTTTCCTATTTTGAGTGTTTAGCACTATTTTTAAACCATATTTAACAAACTACATCATGAAAACAAAAATGGGTAACAGTATTTTCAGAAATCTGTGCTTTTGGGATGACTTCTTAAAGTGGTACAAGATAGCACATGGTAGGGCATTCCACTTGATGCCAAATGAATAACCTGACCAAGCCAAAAACTGGTAAGAAATTAGGTTCAGAACTGAGCAGTTGCTGGTGCTGAGCCCTGAACTGACTTTAGAAGGAGTAACTTCTAAGAAACTCTTAATATGAGCACATGCAATGTTGAAAACTACTCATATAAATATCTATGGTATGTGGGTACCTTTCAACAGGCCTAAAAAGATTAAGAAAAACCATGTATTTCAATAGCGAAATTTAGTGGATTTACTGTTCCCTTGTGCTGCGATGTGTATTCTCCTGGTTTGTTTGAATTTCAGAGGCCCTTAACTCCCTTAAATCTTGTCATCCCAGCCTTACTGGCACGCGGACAAAGTACTGCTAAAAAAAAAAAATACACTGTGGACAGCATTGCATCTTGCACATAGCACCCATCATCAAACCGAACAGTTTGAAATTTCAAATCTCCAATACTATAGTCATCAGCAGCTTTAAGCAAGCATAAACTCCACAACTTCTGGACCACTCCTTTGACGTGCAAACATTGAGACTAACCTTGCGTTCACAATCCAGGAAATGCAAAAAATGTAAAATGGTGAGGCTCCTTTGCTTTCCTTTTGTATGTGTACTCTACAGTCAACGTGAAAACACCCAACAAAACAGGTTTCTCTTCAGCCACTGTCTGCAAGAAAGTTTGAGAGTTGCTTTTAACTTGTGTTAATGGTTTGCAGGCAGTCAATGGAAACAAGCCTACTGTTACATGCATCCTACTCTATTATTTAACTGATTCTGAACGCGTAATTTGAAACCAAAATTACCTTTAATTTATTTTCTTTCCTGATATTTTCAACCTTTATTTTTGTTTTCTGCACTAAAGAATGGAACTTTGATATGTTTGGAGGATGAATAAATTCGAAGCAGCAAGAACGTTTTTTGCATGTAGTATCTGGCAGGCAGTTGGACTAGGTGATTGCTGTAGGTCCCTTCCAACTGAAACAGTCTATTCTACCATTTGAAGCTCTTCTCCAACATCCTGTTTCTCTGTTATCTACTTCCAACACAAAGTTTACCTTAGGTCATCATAATAATAATAAATATGTATGGACAACTCTGTGGCCATCAGTAGCATTATCTCTTGAGAAAGATTTGCAGAACTTTCTGAAAACTGAGATGTTCCTACCACCGTTTCCCATTAGCCACGAAAAAAGTTCAAAACAAGGCAGATGCTTCTTTCCTAAGAAAATCAGAACCTAGCAAAAGTAAAACCATGCTTGAGTGTGAGTGTGTAATGGAAGAGGGGAGAAAATCAGGAAACTAGGAGAGAGATTGCATATGCTTTGCTTTTTAAAAAACATTCTTTCAAATTTTGCAGTTGTGAATCATTTATTAAATAACAGAGTAACTGAGGGTTTAAGGAGAGAGCAGCAAACATGGCAGCTTAGGGAAATAGGGTGGAAAGAATCACCTAAAATGCACTCAAGAGCAGGAAAAAGTCATGACTTGTACAAAAGCTGTCCTGTGAAGAATGTAGAAGGAGAGCATATGATGAGGGATGTCCTCTCACGATGCAGAGCTTTACAAACCTGACAGCAGGAAAAAGAACAAATGAAAGTGATCTGACATTATCAACATCTCAATTTACACCTACTAACCAAATACAATAGGGCCAACAACCTTTCTCTGGCCCCAAGACCTGCTGTCAGGCACACAACTCACAGCTGTTCACCTAAACTCTTCTAGCCAAGGCAAATGCCTGTCCTGAATAGTGCCTAGCTTGCGCTAAACTCTGAACCATGCCCAGGCCTTCTCTGGGAGAATTTCAGCTGAACGGCCCCAAAACCGTATCAGGAAATATCCCACAAATTTAACAGAGTCCTTGTGCCAGAGTCCTGACCCTGTTTCATTTACTACTACTGATACAGCCTTTGTGTATAGGAGGAAGAAAGGGCAGGGGATCACAGAAGAATGTGCTCTCTTCAACTCCCTCATCACTCTTCCACATCATATGCAGGCTCCCCAGCAGAGCTGCATTCCAGTTCACTCTAAAGTGAGGAAATTATGGGTCCTTCCATCCAAGCACCATGCCTCTGCCAGTACATCAGGCTAACATGATCCAGTGCATGGTAGTGGTCATTAAATGTTACACCAGTCTGTTCCACAAAATCCATAACAGTGCACTCAAACTACGTGAATTCACTTGGGCACTAGACCTGCTCTTAGTATCTATATACATAGAGGTACAGGGAAATAATAATCTCTGTACCTTCTTTTTCAATAACAATGTTAGACTTCTGGATTACAATATGACCAGGATCATTTCATGACCTACAAACACCAGGCAAGTGTGGACATAAAGTCAGCTTTTAGGAGCTATCCATCAACTGATTGTTCCCAGTGAAATGGAAGACTGAGCCCAGTACCTTTGAGCAGTTACAATATGCTGAAAAGACTAGCAGTTTAGAAGTCCCTACTCAAATTTGTAAACAGATGTGGTCTGAACTTCCATTATTATGAACTTGCTTAGTCATTGGCAGGAGAAAAGGAGCAGTAAAATATCTTCCTGATCTGATAGCATTTTTTTCACCTATCTTATACAGATTTAACAGAATATAAAAAGAACTCTGCAATGTAGAGTCCTCTTGATTGATTTGTTGCCAAGTCTGCAGTACTTACAGAAAATGAAAGTCAAGCTTCAGTTTTTTATTAAATGCCCTGCAGAGTTAATTAGTTTCATAGGATGACTATAGTGCATAATTATTTCATTTTATAGGTTTTTTAATGCACTCCTTAATTTTACAACTGTCTGCTTGTTTTATTATTTTTTTGGAAAGGGTAAAAAGATACAATCAATTAATTTTCCAGAATACCTCACTTCAACCACTGGAACAACCTCCCAGGGACATGGTAGAGTCCCAACCAGTGGAAGTCTTCACAATGCAACTGGACAAGGTCTAGATAATCTCATACAGGCTCCGTTTCCCATGAAAGGTTAGACCAGATAATCTTTCCAGCTCCCTTCCAACCTGGGCTGTTCCATGATTATTTAACCTTTCTGTAAAATAAATTAAAGTTGGGTTTTTTTCATAATTAATTGCAAGTCAATCATATCATTGCTTCTGATAGAATTAATATGTTTTCATATCTCATACTTACCAAGTAAAATACTCTGACAATGTTACAATTATTTTCTTGTAGCACTCAGTCACATAAACAGAGTTGGTCCCTTAGTACTTCATCCTGCACTAAATATCCACAGCAAATAGCCTCCTGTCCAAAAAGCCTTACCTATTAAGCTACCCATTAGCTACCCAGATGTAGGTGCATCTGACTGTGTCACATTCATAATCTGGAGTTTCACATAGATCTGAACAGCTGGTCCTAATCAGAACTTACACATATCAGGAAATTTCACCCTTGTGCAGCCCCCTTCATGAGAATCCCTAACATTCATTGACTCCAGTCCTACTGCTGTTTCAGAAGTTGATTACTTCTACAACTATTTTCAGCACAATCAATTTTTAAACCATACCTAAATTGTGTTTATTCCTCTGCTGCTACCCATTATTTTTGCAGTCTGCTACGAAGACTCTTTAAAGGCTTTGTGAAAATCCTATAATATTATGTTTGACAGGTAACCTTTATGTATTTTACCTACTATTTTTTCCAAATAACTATGGCAGGCTGAAAAAGCACAACCTTCCTTAGAGGAACTCTGATATTTTCACCCCATCATACTACACAAAGGTACTATTCTGTCCTTAATTAACGTGCTGGTTTAATAAAGCTGTAGCAGCCAAGCCACGTGGGTGCTGCCACTGCCCCCGCCATGGACAGTGAAAGGAAAAAAAAGTTTTAAAATGCCTTTTTGAGTTGAGATAAGGAAGTTTAATACAGAAACACGTAAGAAGCAATTGCATTGACAAAAGCAATAACAACAGTAAGAAAGAAGCAATACCGGCGACAAAGGGATGGACCAAGCACACATGCCCACGTGGAACCCAGAGTTGGCTCCGGGGCATGATGTTAGCATGGTATAGAATAGCCTGGCTGCACCAAATTAACCCTGTCCTGTCCGAACCAGGACAATTATAAACTTCAGTTTACCGAAAATTCACAAGAAACGTCCTGGACTGGAACTCACAAACTCCTCCCAGCTGTCATAAGAATAATATCTCAGTAATGATGCTGCAGTCTTCTGCAACAGCTACTGCATAAGAAATACAGCAGGCTCTACCAGTTCTCCATTTTCATAAATGCTTTGATTCAAGAGTATTTACAATTTGCATAGTGCTCTAAAGTATATATGACACTTCAAAGATACATAACAATAGGCCAAGGCTCTGTCCTTTGAAATTCATAACCTAGTTCATCAAGCTATTTAGAGGAACGTTATCCAGATCTAAATCACTTGTGCTTTATTTCATATGGCATTTCTGTGGAAAGAAATAATATATTATTCAGTCAGACATTTTATGAAATAATTCTGTTTCTTACTTTAGGGAATCACAGAAAGTGGATGAGAAACAAAGTATACAACTAGAAAGTAATGTGTGTGTGTATATATATATGCACATATACACACACATCTCATGAATACAATCTCCCATAATTGCTTTCTAAAAGATTAGGGAACTATTTAAAACAAAAAGGAAAGCATATATACCAATAGCTGATTGTAAACTATTGCATTGGAAATGAGATCATCAATGTCAAAATACACTCTCAAAGCTGTTTATTCAGTATAGTGTCATGGTACTTTTCGAAGGTGTACTTCAAATACCTGCCTCAGAACTGGGATTCATTCCTTGTTAAGAAAACATGAAGCTCATGCTTAGCCCTTATTTTCTCCAATTACTTGATGAGCTGAAGTATGCATTATACTTAGTGGTAGCACTCCAGAATTTTTTTATTTTTCTTTTCCTTCTCTGAAGACTCTAGCAGACATGGGAATAGCGGCCTTCTCGGGCAGCCATTCTTGCAAATGCTAGCTGGGGAAAAATAAGCTGAAGCAGCACAGAAGATAAATTAGCAGTTTTAACTCCAAGCAAACTAATATACATGTGACTACTGAGGGGGAATTGTTTAGGAGCAAAAAGCTACAGTATTTGCATAGTGATGCCAAGATGTTATTGCTCCCTGAAAGCGGACTTTACATTTTTTGCTGGTGACCGCTGAACTACCCTAGTTTTATACTATCTGCTATACTATCTTTACACAGAACTGATATGCTGTGGGCTTTTTAGTTGTTGTTTGGCCAACTACTGTTTCTCCTTTTTTTCCACGTATGCACACAAATACGCGTGTGCGTGTACATACACTGTAGTATTCCTGCACTATGTCCAGAAAACACGGGGGAAAATTAAAGCGAAAAGGAGAATAATTGGCTTGCTGTAGAAAAAAATGCCCCAACCATTAAGCATAGGAAAACCAGCAATAGCTGACCATGTGGAGAATGCACACTGATAGCCCCCTCCTGTGTTCAAAGCAGTGTAAAACTATATGCCTGCATACATTAGTAAAGCTTTAGTAACAGAGTTAGAAATAAGAAGGGAAACTTAGTGTTGGGGAGCAGGCAAACAATATGGAAGTATCTGTTTTACCTAACTGGGTTAGTTTTATTATATTAGTTTTTATGACTCATCACTACTTCTGTGGCTAATTGCATTCAGTGTTCCATGATTTTTTTTTGTAGGTTGTGATGAGGAGCAAGGGAAAAAGTTTGCTAGGTAGCATCAATTTCTGCAGTTATCTACTGGTCTGTTTCTATGTAAACTCTGGTCTCTGAGCTACACTTAATTTCTTCTAAATAATAATGGTCTTCCAAGTTTTTTAATTTCTTCACATCTTTAGTTGACATTGCCAATAGAGTCCCAATTTGAGTTGCAAATACATGTGAAGCATTCTCACTTACTGACTTAAGTACAAGACAGAAATAGATCTCAAATAGACGTGACTCAGTTTCTCAACCACTGATAATTGTAAATCAATGTAAATATGTGCAGTATCAACACTGGAGAAGGAAGTTGTGGGGGAAGCAGAGAGCTAACAGCATCTGCAGAACAGCAAATTTGTTTCCATATTAATTCAGAATACGAAAAAAATTGTGAATTTAATTCTCAAAATTTCAAACAAATGTGTTTGTAAAGTTGTATTTGGGTAGAAAAATAATCTAAAATTAATACTTCACCTGTATTAGTTCAATATAATTTTTCTTATTCATCTATTTTTGTGGTGGGTTAACCTTGGCTGAGCGCCCACCAAGCCTCTCTATCACCCCCCCTTTCCTTCCCCTCCTTAG
>JAVSBS010008422.1:5000-17344 GCA_033124195.1 Coracias cyanogaster | reverse complement strand
GAGAAGGAGACTCCACAAGCTCTCTGGGGAGCCCGTTCCAGTGCTCTGGAACCCTCCCAGGCAAGAAGTTCCTCCTCATGATGAGGTAGAACTTGCTGTGCTCTCGCTTGCATCCATTGCCCCTTGTCCTATGGCAGGGCACAAGGCAGAAGAGGTTGCCCCTTTCTTCTTGACACCCAGCCCTCATCTCTTGATCCACATTCATTAGATCCCCTCTCAGTGACAGCAGGACCACTCCTGACAAATGGGAACAAATCTGAAAATTGTACTTCTCTAGTCAAGCACAGCTCCCCGTAATGTATAAACCGAATTGAGGCAATTAATATTTTACCAAAAATATGCTACAACTGGGATTATACACCTTACACAGCAAAATGGTCTCAGCAAGTATTTTTTAGTCTGTGCAAAAACTAAGGTCAAGAGCAGGCATTTTATTATACAGCTAAAAGTTTAGGCACTGTAGTTTGGAGATATACCAAGAACAAATAGGATTAAATAGGAAAAAGATAAAAATATTCTGCTTGTTGGTCACAGGGAAAATTTTAATCACTCATATAAACTGTTTTTTATCATAAAATAAAATGCAGATGTACTCAATCAGCACAGTCCACTGAGTGCACAGTGGTTCTAGGCCTGGGCCTTATCCTCACTTCTCTCCATAAATCACTTCTTGCCTCAGAGAAGATAAATGCAGATCCACAAAATGATTTTACGTATATAACCCCTCAGTCATATCTGTGATTTGAAAACAGCATTGTGCATCATGAATTTAAGCTTCTGAAATACAGAGAAATGGAGCAGTTCATCTTTTATATTATATTTCTACAAGAAAAAAAAAAATAGCCATTTGGTACTTACATGAAAGTACAAACACGACCGCATCCTATTTTCTACTTCATCATATCACTACAAATAAATGAGTAATAGTTTTTCCCACTGAATATAGAAAGGGTTTGTCGTCGCTGATTTATAACAGCCCCCTTGTTATAAGAGAGCATTTTAACCATATGGTTGTGTGTATAACAACTATTAAAAAAAAAAATCAGAATTCTTGGTGTTTTCTTTAAATGAGCTGAGTGGCTGCGAAAGGTGCTGGACTGACAGCTCTGCTAAGTGAAGTCCTCTTTCTTCTGCGTTGCTACAGCGCAGAGAAGAGCAACGCAGTTTTCACTCACACTCTCCCGGGTGTGTAATTTATCCCTGACCTCGAGAAGTGCCCGTTTAATCATTAGCCTCTCTACTGAAACTGCTAACGAGAAAGGCAACCGTAGTGGCACAAGGCACCTGTTCATTAGGGAGCAGCCGGAGAAAGAGCATCAGCTCATCGCGGCGCAGAGCGCCACCGAGAAAGAACTCTTGTACGCGTGGTTGATCCTCCCCTCTGCCAGCAACACCACTCTTGTCAGTCACCGATTTCATCCAGCTGCCGGCTCGCATCCTCTTTGGTCGAAAGGACAGAAATTAAAACTTTCTTCTACACGTTAAGGTCATTAAGGAACCTACGGAAAGAAATACCTGAGCACTTCGTATGTTCACATCGTCTGCGTAAGCGGCAGCAAGTTGTGTTCTTCACTGATGTGTATTTTTGCTATTTATTAGCCTGAAAAAGGTACGGGACGTTTGGGTTTGTTTTCCTCTTTAGCAGTATATGGTACTCTTCCAATGTCTGATACAATATTTGGGGAAAAAATATCCCTACCCCAAGTCATCAGTGTTTTGCTGCACAGTGGAAAAAAATATTAATTATGGAAAGAGGAAAAAAAAAAAGAGCCGGAACAGATATGAACAAGTTACATGCAAATCTGTTGAACAAATGACTCTGTTGGTCAACAACAATGCACAATTTTCGTTCCAGATAAACAATTTTGGTATTAAGAACAATAGCATCTATGTATACTATAAAGGGACAGAATGAGTGAGATCCAGTCTTAAAACACGCCTCTGATGGTAACTGTCTCATAAGGAATAAGCATTAAACATTTCTGTGTATCTTCAATCTTTTAAGTCAGAAGAGCTAAGGGTGAAGAGGCCAAATACCTTCCTACATTAGTGAGGAAAATAGAAGATGAAAGGGAAAAAAGAAGAAAGAAGAAGTGAGACAGAAAAGTTCAGACTTTTTAAAAGCCAAAGTTAAATTTAAATGGTGCCTATAACCCGGGCGACATTAACACTCTGATATGAAAGTTCTCGTGTGAAGCGTCTCCACACAATTAAAACATCAACTTAAATACTCTTGAAGTGAAAGCTTCAAATTTGAATGCGCAGGGACAAAACCCAAGTCAAGGTTTTCTGGGTGTCATTTGGTAATTGTAGGTGACATTCCTCCTCTGTGTGACCTCAAAATAAAGAGCAGGCAACACTTGCTCTCGGATCCTCAATGGGATTTTTATTCATAATCCTGTTGTGGAAAGTGGACTGAATAATGGTATTTCCAGTGTCTCCTGCAAACCGCCACTGCTGGAATTTCCCTTCCTGAAAGCATGTATTTAATATCTAGGCTTCTTTTTTTTTTTTTTTCCTCATTTCTGTGTGTGTGGTTTACCTTTTAACCCCCATCCCTTTTAAATTTAAATAAAACTCTGGGGGAAAAAAAAAAAAAAAGAAACAGAAGATCACAGGATATGAAGATGCCGTTCGGGGAAGTAGGAAGCAGTCTCAACAGTAAAAGAAGCCAAGTGATCTTTCAAGTGGGCTATTACTGGAGTTGTGGGAGCAGAATAATGAAACTGAACAGAATAATTGGCCTAAATATCTGGTTCGAGGGCTGGTACAGAGAAAAGAGCATGAAAGGCTCCACTAAAACCACAGAAAGGTGGGTGTTCCTGCAATCAGCACGGAAAAAAAAAAAAAAAGCAGCACTGGAGAAGTCTGTAAACTAAAGAAGAGGGGGAGGGGAACCGCTGGAAAGAAATCCAAGCAAAGAGGGGAAAAAAATACCCACTAAAGCTGGAAGTCAAAGGGAGAAGAAAGCAATTGATTGTATTTGCTGGCTTTGGAAGAAGGGCAGCTGGGAAACAGCAACCAGAGGTGCAGTAGCAGGAGGTACGCGCTGGAAGAGAAATACGGGTGGTTCCTGAGATGTATGGAGCAACATTTTTGCATATTTTTAAAACGGTGACAAGTGGGCCAACGGTCTTGTACAATGCGGTGCTATTAAAAGAGGGACTTCAGCTCTCACTGCAAAGAGAAAATAAAGAGCCATCCTCCCTGAACTGCTCATTTACATCAGCTCAAGACTTAGCGAAGTCAGTATACTCGGACGTTGTGACCATCCACATTCAACTCCTCGCTTTATTACGTGAGAAAACATCTAAAAATTCAAGATCCAGTTGAACCACGCTACACATCTACACACCAGAGATTGACAGTTATTGAGACACGAAGCTACCAGCACTTTCCACACCCTTACTTCTGAGAGTATCTCTGTAAGTTACCACAAACAGTCCAAACCCAAATATTTTCTATTTACAGTTATGAAGGCACAAACGCACCACGCAATTGCTATGCCTGTTGTTACTGAACGATGATGATAATGACAGCATTAATAGATGATAATTAGAATGACAACACCGTCATTTCACAACAAACTACAGCAGGGCGTTTTCTCTGTAATTAGCGTTCCAAATTTTCAATGACATGGTCGAAAATAAGTGGCTTTTCATTGGCTGGTTTGTATTAGAGCTCCTTAAAATAATACGCAGCTCAGGGTCCATTAGCAGGAGTCCTGGAGCCTTCGTAAATGCAAGGATCACGCTAAGGACCTCACTGCAGAAAACCACGGCCCAAAAAAAGAGGAAGACCACCGCAAGTTTCAAGCATTTCCTAACAAACCAGTGAAACCGGTTCCATAAAAATTCAAAATGCCCAGATGATATTTTGAATACTAACCCCATAGGTTAACAGCCAGCTAAAAGCAGCTATGGGAAAGCGATTAACAAGCAAAATGTTAATCGCTTAAATATTAAATGTGTTAATAACATAATATCTTGAGAAGGAAGTGTTATCTCTAGGTCAAAATGTACAGCAAGAGGTAATACCTTTTAGTAGACCAGCTGTTAGGATTGGGAGCAAAAGACACGGTTTGGGACACAGAAGCTCTTGTCTAAAGCGTGCGTGTATTCCTGAAGGTGTTCCTGGTTTTGGAAATCCAATAAAAGACATCACAGCTTTCTATGACAATTTGGCTTCACTTATATCGAGAACTGATCACAGCTACAACAGCACTAGATCGAAAGAAGCAAGTGCCTGAGCAGCCCTCGCTTGGTAAACAGTCAAAGCCAAGCATTCAAAGTACAAACCTTCTTTTTAAATGGATACAGTACAAAAAAAGAAGACAACAGACCTATTCTGTAGCCATGTAAAATCTTTCTTCATAGGTCTTCTGAGCTGTTAACTGCAGAACACATCACACTTGCATCCAAGCTAAGAACGAACACAGATCTAGATTCCTCACGGATCTAGATCCCAGGAAAACTCCCGCAGCTTACTCCAAATGGACGCAATGAAAAATAAAATTGAAAAGGAAAAATCATGTAAGGCCATTTCCCCTTTATGTCTATACAAATAGAAGGAAGGCAGAACAGCGCGTAAAGATCCTCAGTGATAGCTCTGCAACATCACTTTTGTCTCTTAACTATAGCTTCAGGAATAATTAGACCGTTAATTTTCTCAGAGATATGTCTCCTGTTTAGACAATGGCAGAAATAATAGAACGAGCATCTGGCTCGCTCCCTTTGATCTCTTTTGGTTTCCACATGACTAACTAACCTCTGCTGCACGTTAAGAAGAACCCACACAAGGGACAACATCACTTGAACAAACTACTATTACCATTATTATGATCTTTTTCAGGCAAACACGCTTCAGCTACTCCTAATAATTACGCCCTTGCATTATAGATGATGATCTACCTCGGTAAAAAAAATAACAGGAGTCTCTATTTCTAAAAATGTTGGGTAATAATAAATAAACAGTGCCTCAGCTTGCAAGCAACCTGTTCAGAGAAAAAAATACCCTGCGAGAATCCCATTAGAGAAAACTCATTGACAAGTTTTACTTGAGCAATGCTCAGATGGCAACACTACGGCTTTTATACCTGTTTTTAGCACTGCCTCTATTACAGGGGCCTCTAGAATTTTCTCTGAGATCAGGACTCGTGACAGGCAGCGCACAAACTTATAGCATGAAAAGGTCGAAAAGGAGAAATCCAGGCTAGAAAGACAATAGGTCTAATAAAAGAAACTATTTTTCGATTCAGTGATTACGGTACAAGATAATCAGGATGAAAATAAAATTTATTAAAAGCCATTGTCAAGAAATGCGTTGAGAAGCAGGACAGCTGATAAAGTCATGACTACAAAGTACAGAACTAAACAGGAACACCACAAACAGAACGAAGCGGTTAATACGGTCACATTTTAAAGAGAACTAACTCCAAGGGAAAAAGAGCTTGACGTTAGAAGAATGATACAGGAAAGAAGGTGAGGTGACGCATTTTCACAAATATTCCTAGATCAGATTTATTTCATTCAATCGTTGTTGTATACTGCGTATGTTTGGACAACCATCTCACGTGCATCCTTCACGCTATTAACTTTACACCATCCGGAGGAAACTACTCCTTTCCTATCTCTCATGTTTCATGAAGAGCAAACCATGAAAACAAAGAGAAATCCCAACTCCATTAAAATCAACGGCACGACCACCACTGACTTCAATGGACCAAGAGCTCCACGGGATCAAGCTGTTGAAGGTCACCCACAAATTCTGCGCTGTAGCAAAGAACTGAGCATCACTTCCAGAGTACTCAGCAACCGAGCTTCTCATCTTTTTCACAGCTGTTGGTTCATAGAATGTTAGGGGTTGGAAGGGACCTCTGGAGATCGAGTCCAACCCTAAAAAGCTTCTGGCTATACCTTCAGCTTAGAAGGCTGAATGAGGAAAAAAAAAAACCAGTTACATGGCTGAGAAGAAAAACAAAACCCAGCAATAACCTGCACTACAGCTCTACTGACTCTGCACGCCCTACCGTCACCATTTCTCTTGTTAAGAGGTTCTACTTCCCTCCCAGAACTGCTGAAGGTTACAAATAATAAGGTAGTTTTAGTCAAAGTAATTTTTTTTACTGGAGCTGGAGGAGGTGGGCCTGGTACTGTATTTGCTTCATTTTCCCAAGGTAGCTAATTGATAGTCCACTTCAGAAAAGGTAAAAGCGCGGTATGAAATAACCATGTAAATTGACAAAATAAATTAATAGGTGTACAGTCAGAATTGCGAGTAACAGCTCTTTGAACCGCTGTTTGTCGTCTGAACTTCACATCATCTTCCACATTCCTCACCCCCAGATGGTGCCAAGCCTGCACCCCAGTATGACACCAGCCAACACGGCCTTAAGCTAAAACTCTCCCGTTGACCTCTGTGGGGTTCGCATTGAGGGCTACACGCTATTAGGCAACAGTAAAACCAGTACCCTTGGGAAGCAGAACACTGGGAGGACCTGCAGAAGCTGATGCTTCTACAGAACCACAATCTCTTTAGTCATTCTCTTTCCAGCGAAACCAAATACTGTTGACATTCCAAGCAGGCATAAATGCATAAAGCATTTTTAGAGGTTAACCACTTCATTCATAGAATTTAAGGCCAGAAGGGTCCTGTACAACATCATCTGACCTCCTGCATCACAAAGCCTGCAGAATTTCATCAAGCGCGTGGAAGTTCTGCTTAAAATCTAGTATATGCCTTGCTATTGAGCTCACCCATGGCAAGAAACCAAGTCAAGGCGTGTAATGTTAGAAAAGATCAACGCTATTATTCATGTGCAACATTTCTTTAGGCTTCTACACACCCAGAGGACAAAAAGAAATCACAGATTGCGAGCGCTACTGCATTCATTCTTGCAATTTATCAACTTAGATAAGAGCAGTGCTGGAGAGCAGTCTCTGGAAAAACAAGAAAGTGTCTCACAGAACTGTTATATAACATTGCAGAGTAGAATATGGTAAATAATTAATCCAAACGAAAGAACTGGGGGATCTTTTGGCAGGGACTGAATGTAAGGAGGACAGTGATGGGCCTCTCTCTGGGAAAAAAAAAAGCCAAAGCTGTCAACGGTGACTGTAGAATCTCAGAATTTTGGTGAGGCTTTTACTGACAAGTTTTAAAGATAAAGTGTATTGGCTTTTAAAGGTCTTTTCCAACCTAAACAACTCTATGATTCTAATACATAAAAAAAATTAGGAATAGTGATGGAATTGTTGCCTAGTACCTCTCCTAAAAGGACAAGTCATTATGGTATTTCAAGCCCAGTAGTTTTCAATCTTTGCTTCAGGGATACATATACACGTGTCCCTGCCTCAAAACCAATGTTTCCGTAACAATTATGACTTCATTTTAAGCACAATTTTATTAAGGTTCAGATAAAAGCCAAGAACGTCTCTGAGAACTGACTGCAACACAATTAGCTGGAACATAATGGAGATGCTCAAATACATTTGAAACATCTAGAAGGTTCTACCTGGCTAAGTCAAGTTCGCCATCACAAAGCAGGTTCATCTCCTCGAGTCTTCAAAAACTGCTGATAATCAAAATTACCCCAGGAAACAAAGAGCGCAAACTTCCTCACAAGGCTTTTTTCCAGGGCTCATTTAGTTTTGAGTCCTTTATGTAGCACTCATGTGAAAATCTCTACTGGCTGAGCAGATCATGGAGAAAGACGCTTTGAAGAGCCAGAAGCCAAACACAACTCTGGCCACAGCCTCTCAATTACTGTGAGCAGGAAACCTGGCCCACGCTTCTGCTTAATGTACAAGCTTTCCCTAAATCACCGGCTTCACTATTAAAAGAACATCTGCAGAGCTTTTCCCACACAGTATACTCCAGATATTCCCACCTTTTCCAAGCAGTATTTCCACATTTCCAGGGTGGGGAGAAGGGAAGATAAGTACTTAGGCTACAGACCAAGGCAGGTAACATGCTGTTGCTTGGTGTGTTGTGCGCTGCGACCTGAAAACGTTCTCACCATCATGCACAGCTCTCTTGGCTGTCGTATTTAATGTGTTCTGGAAACCAGTATGTAAAAAAAAAAAAAAATGCGGTGAAGAACAGTGTTAGGGAAGCATTAAGACCACAAGTCTCCATTAGACCTCAACGGGATTTGTATTTCTAACATCTTTTGGTGGGGTTTTTTGTTTTAAATACTACAACAAGTAATAAGCAACCAGCACTTCATCGTACTTCTATCTTTCTGTAGATACAGGACACCTACACTAAAAAATAGGAAGAACTGAAGCTTCTGAACATACTGACGTTCATAATTAAAGACCACAACAAAAGACTCTCTCTGACCACATAATAACACTGTCTCCTGCCTTCCCTCGGCTCTTCCTTTCATAACACAGTTGTAGGGTTACCTTTACATAAAGGTTATTTTGATTTGCAATGTTGAGTTTGCCTTTTTTTTTTTTTTTTTTAACTGCTCTAAGCGGTTTGAAAACACAAATTAATCATCAGTGGCGCTTGGGGTTTTTTTAAAAAATCATAAAGCAGAAACTTTTTATACAGAGTGAACACTCTTAAGAGGTAACTACAAGGATATGTAGATTTCAATAATATTCTCTCTTAAATATCTACAAATCTGTAGAGCCTCTAACGAACTATTTAGGTGTATCTTACTGTACCGATCTCTAGTCCTGCTGACTTGACCCTACAAAATTCCAGGGGCTTCTGTTCATTTTCAGCTCAGACTCAAGTGCCAAGCTTTCACACCACACGTTTTCTTTTCCAAGCCAGCTGAGGGAAACATTAACCCCTGTTGCGCTTACATTCTATCCAGAGAGTGCCAAAGTTCACGGATTTGTGAGTCCTGCACACATGAGAGCATATTAGCTCTGTAATTAATTTTATGTGCATGAAAGCTTAAATACATATGGTACACGTGTTGTCATCTGCTGCCTTCAAGGAAGACTGTGGTTCCGCGAGATGAAGGAAGAAAATGCTCTTTTCTGCTGACTCATATAATGGTTGAAGTGATGCTGGAGGAAAAGGTGGCTGCTTCTCTTTGTTTTGTACTAAATATTGCATCAGTAGGCACCGCTCAAAGGTCTCTAAAGTTCATCTCTGAAAGCTAAAAGTACAAGAGCTTATAACCACTGCTGCTTTTGAAGCTTCTCCGCTACGAGAAGACCGATAGGGAGGCTGTCTGCTGTTCCAACTCATTACTGACATAAATCAACATTGTCACCTCATACCATGAAGCACATCACAGGGAAACTCTTCCCCAAAGAAGGCATTATTTTAAAGTAAAAATAAGCATCATCCCTAAAGATGAAGAACTGAAGAGGAACACGCAAAACATTCCATAAGAAAGTTTTGGAGATGCTCTACCTCCCCCGTTAAGGATTTGGATTCCACTCAACAAACACTGTTTTACTAAGAGTTCTTGATGGTCGATCTCATCCTCTTTCTCAGAAGGACAGGGATTCATTCTGTCAGAATGGTTTTGCATTTCCAGCAACGCAGAGAACCAGGAAAATTAGCGCGAACTGTTACTCAACCTCCTAAGAAATGCAGCCGATAACAGAACGAGACGCTAAAGCGGAGACTGACAAATGAAGTTATATTTTCCAGTGCCAAGTCATGCTCCAAAGCAGCTCGGAGCTGGTGCAGACACGCTCCTTTTGACTCAATATCTTGTTTATAGATTTTTTTTTTTCCATTTGTCTATGCCATGCATTATTGCCATGCACTAATTCTGCAGGGCCATACTTAAAACCACACTCCTATCAGCTCAGCACTTTCCACTCCAAGCACAGTAACTCCTCTTATTTTCTACTCCACGGGCTGCACACAATTGTAGCTCTACAAGGTTTTTTTTTTTAGTCTATGGCAGTTAATAACGCTGCCTCTTCACTTAGCTCCAAACACAGCGTTGAGTTGCAGTCCAAATCATTACAATGTTACCCAACACGTCCGAGTTAAAAATGCACTTCCCAAATACAAACACCTTTCCCAAATCAATTGCAACTGAAAATAATAATTCGGCAGTGAATAGAATTGTTTTGCTAAACACCTAGAAATTTCAATACTTATTAGTCCCAAACAAAATTCTACGAAGCACCTTTTGTTCCTTTGCCCACCCCCCCATTTTGCAGCCCAGCTTTCAGTCGGATTATTGGGAGAAAATCCGCGCTCTCTCTCTCGCTACACTACAGACAACCCAGCAGTTCTCTCCAGGAGCTGCAGAAACAAAAGCAAACACCTTTTTGCCATCTCAAGCAAACGCAGGTTTGCAAAGGCTTTCAGCAGAGCGCCAGCGAGCCCTAAGTGCCATTTGACAGAGAGTCTGATCCTGGTTGGTAACGGTAAAATATACTCTGAAATAGAGGTTTAGAACCGTGGCACATTTGTAAGTTCCTGAGGTAGGCAGCACAGTGTGCGACTGAGGAATTTTCCTCTCGGCCAAGTGATGAGCAGACAAGGCAACACAATGGAATGAAAGGAATGAAGAGAAATTATTGGTTAAGTGCTCGCCAGGAAAACAGAATCTACAAAAAACGCGCTGGGCTGCTGGTAAATAAGTGACGTGGGTGTTGAGCGCAGCGCTGAGCGGCTACAGCCAGGGATATAACCTGTTAGCACCAAATTCCCCTCTCAGTTACACTGCTGCCACTGTCTAAATTTGTAGCTGGTGCTTCTCTAGCTCTGTAGTGAGAATATCAACAGATAACACTTCAGGGATGCTGCACTTACTACGATGCACATGGGCATAGGTAGCATCAAATAGAGACAACCAAAAGCGCTCTACACTTACTAACGTGTGAAATGCAATAAATTCATTTCCTCAATCAGAAGAGCTGCAAGTTAAAAGCTTTTCTTTGAATACACTTGGTAAGAAAACGTTACGAAGACGCATTTTAATTACTCAAAACCAAACTGGCGCAAAAACTAGACTATGTAGGCATGCGATCTTACTTAAGATGTCTTCAAAGATTGTGATATATCTTCATTTTCAAACCAGGACACTTCTCACCACGTACCTGCATGTCTGTATCTAACAAAGATCGTCTTTAAAAACTGTACTAGATGAAAAACACCGATTAAAAGTAAATATTGTGAAGCACATAGACCTCCAGAGTTCACAGCAAAGTCACCTTTGTTTTTAGAGATGGTGGTGGTGGGCTGCAAGCATTAATAGGCAAGCCCCAAACTCAACCAGACATCGTTAATCAGATGTTACAGCTCGTATGGCGTTAGCTGCACGACAGAACAATCCCTTTACCATCATATGAAGTGATTCTCTTTATCGAAAACAACTGCTGGCACGAGGCACGTACCATAGAAAACAGGACAATGCCCAATCATAAAGTTCGAATGCAAAAATATTCAAAAATGCATTTTCCGGGTACCCGGTTTAGAGAAACTAATGGATAAAAGGAGGTTTACTTATTACTGAGAAAGTAAGGTGGAATTGGTGTATGTCCAGTTACGCAAAGGAAAATGGGAAATACAGACCCGCAGGTCTCTAAACCCAACAGTTCCACACATTTAATATGATTTCTACCCCGTGTTGTTTGCCTGTACTTTCTTTCACTAACTTCTATTAATATGTTTGCTTTGTTAGCCTACCTGTAGCTGAAGCAGCTCTTACCGTCCCCAGGTTTTCTGCTTTAAATCAAGGTAATTTTCACTTGCACAGCAATTAAAAAAAAAAAAAAAAAAAGGGCTGTCATTACACTTGTGTATTCCCATTAAAGTAAATAGGAATTAAAAAAAAATATGCTGGAAGCAGTAATCATGATGTAATTCTAGCCAGCAGAGAAAATAGGTCATTCCTGTTGTTTAACCTAATAATCGGTGTACTTCTGCCCTCCTCAATTAATAAATAAAACGAATGAAATACTTTAAAGATTCTTCCAGTTTTAGGTCCAATTTAAAAAATATACGTGGCCCCCAAATGTGCGTGTGTGTGTGTACCTGTGCGTGCACTGCCAAGAAACCCATTTATCACCTATACACTTGAGAGATTTACAGTAACGTTTTTGGAGTAAACTGAATAAATTGTGATGTGCCAAGAGGCAGATGTAGAGGATTTTAAAATCCTACCATTTCAATATCCTCCAAAGCTACAATGCTCTTTTAACTCCTCTAATTTTATGGCTAATAAAAATGCAAAAGTTATAGGTTTGCTAGTCTAAAGAGACTACAATTTCGGCGTGCATTTTTCTTTTATCAGTAAATAGAGCAATTAAAAATACAATGGTGACTCAGTGACATGTCATCTACGGATGCGTACATATAGATTAATATAATGCTTCCGATTCATAAATCCTCCCATCTTCATTTTCCTT
>JAVSBS010008420.1:4033-25780 GCA_033124195.1 Coracias cyanogaster | reverse complement strand
AGGGGTTGGGAGGGGAAGGGGGGGGGAGGGAAAAGGGCGGGCGGCTCCGGGCGCTACGGGAGGAGGAGGAGGAGAAGGAGGAGGTGGCGGCGGCGGCGGCGGTTCGGGCCCGACATAACAACGGGGTCAAAGGGCTAGGAGCAAGGGGGGGAAAGGGGCGGGGCTCGGCGACGGTGGCCGCGGTGGGACACGGCGGGGCGCGCGCGCCGCGGGCGGAAGGGCGGGGCCGGGCCCGGGCCTGGTTTGAAGGAAAACAAACCGCAAAGGCTGCCGGGAGTCGTAGTCTCCTAAGGCCACGCCCACCGCCCCGTCCCGGCGGAGGACTCCAGCTCCCGGCGGGCATTGCGCGTGCCCGCGGGGTATGCTGGGAACGGCCGCGGAAAATGGCGGGCGGGTGTTTCCGGCGGGAGTGGCGGTCACGGGCGAGGCGCTACGAGGAGCGAAGATGTCGGTCCCCGGCTGAGGGTCTGGACTTTTCGCCTTCCAGGACCCCGGGCCTGCAGCTTCCCCTCACGGAGCAGAACGGCCACGGGCAGAGGTTGCTGCTGTTGGATTTATTTAGGCGCTTGCTCAGGGCTCCGTTCCCACCGCAGCTCTCGCTGCCTCCCTCTAGCGAGGAGCCCCGGGCCCGCAGCCCGCCCTTAGCCGGGGCAAGGCTCTTCATAGGTTGGGTTGGAAGGGACCTCAGCTGATCCAGTCCCGGCCCCTGCCATAGCAGGGACACCTCCCACTACAGCAGGTTCCTCAAGGCCCCACCCAGCCTGGCCTAGTTCCTGAGGTGCCATGTGCTGGACATCACAGCATGAGACAGTTCTACTCTTATTTGCATTTTACCGCTTAGTAATAATTTAGTTTGCCCATTAGTTTTTTTTTTTTTTTTAAGAAAAAACAACATAAGGCTTTGTAAAACATTAAGTCCCTGACCTCTGTCATTGCTTAGAAATTAAGAATGAAAACCAGGCGTGTTGTGATAGATGCAATAAATCTTATTGACTTTATTACACGTTGTATTTTAGGATCACTTTACATTCCTAGACAAAAAGAGATGATACAAATAAATATAAGCTGTAAAACTATGGACAGAACTATTGACAGGTTCTTTGTCTAGATTGCTTAGGAGAAGGCGGAGATGGGTGTACCTCGAGGAGCTGCGCGTTCTCGTGAGGACAGCCCTGCCCTCGGGAGAGCCCCAGGCGCGCTGTGACAGAAGAGGGGACCGATGAAGGTAGTAAGCGCCCGGACCACAGAGAGTTAAACCCCTGCTGTGTGGTACAGCAAAGGCAGGACCAGCGTCCTCATCTCGGTTCCATCTCCATGCCCAATTATGGCTTTCGCACGTTGCCTTTCCCAATTTGTGTTCTCACCCAGCAGAAACAGACCCGCAGGAGTCGCGCTGAACCCTTCAAAGCCTGCTGCACGTTAATGGGCACAGACAAGATAGGACAGATCTGGGTTTACAGGCATCTCGCTGAAACTCAGCAAGCGCTCTGGTGTCGGGTGAGGGCAGACTTACTACACCGAATAAAGCGCTGGCCGCAAGCCTGCTCTGATCTGTACAACGCCTCGGCAGAGCCCGAGATGCTGTGACAGAGCTACGTGCTCGAGACGATTCAAGCAGCCTGCAATGAGTCGACAAAGGCGCCAGGCCTATGCTGAGGGTTTCCAGAAAGTGCTTTAATTCCGGTGCTTCGGCGTCAGGCGGTGCTTGCTCCCGAGCCGAGGGCCTGCGCCTGGTCACGTTCTACAACAAGATCCCGTTATACAGATCAGAGCAGAGACGAGAGGGATGCAAAACATCTCTATGAAGAAACTATGAGGGTGTGGACTGTCCGAGGGCCCCGTCCAGGAGTTGGCTGGATTTCTCCTCTTTGGCCATGAACCTGCAGGAAGCCCAGGTGGGTCAGGGAACACCCAGAGAGGGGCAAACGTGGCAGGAATGCTTTTTAAAAACTTCAACCCAGGGCTCAGTATGTTTTGTACAGCTTAAGACAATGTATTTTATCTTCGTATCAGTGCCACTGAGCACCCGGTCAAGGGTAAGTCCCTCAAAACAAGACTCTAAAAGCTTCTATAATAATCTGAGGCTGCCCGTGAATACACTGACCCAACCTCCAGCACAGCTCCAACTTAAAGACAATGACTAAATACGCAGCTTTATTTTTTCCCACCCTATTGAATTTCTTTCACCTTGCTAACGAATTTCTACAGAATTAAAAGCAGAGCCTTTCTGACATTTTAACCAGCTAGTTTATCAACGCTAACAGGGGTTCGCATGGTGATTTCCACTGGACCAGTCCTGCCGTGAGGGGAGCTTCCAGCATGTCGATTTAATACAGAATTCCCTATGGGACAGCAGCGACTGAGGAGGAGTGTGCGTGTGCGGACACCGCGGGCTCTCTGTCTGCGTTATTCACATAAAACACACGTGTCCATAGTATGTACATACACACCTGTGGTGAACCGACCACCATTTTAAAATTACGTATTTTGTTGCTGTTGCAGGTTTTAGACCCCCTGCCCTTGTTTCCTTTCGATTCTCTGAGCACTTACACCGTACAATCATCTTTTAAAACGTTGACGCACAGAAGATTATGTGCTGGAGAGCAAGAGGAGGAGAGGGAAGAGAAGGGGACAACCTGTTATGCCACAAGAGCCCATGAAGAGGCTCTCCGTACACAAACAGCGCTTTATAAAAAGGGAGATGACACCAGGCTCCCGTGTTCAGGTTTTGTCAGATGCCTGCTCTTGCAGCTGTGAGCAATTACAAGCAAACTCCTCTTTCCTCCACCAAAATAATATATATATACACACATTTTTATACAAATATGTATATATATATTAATCTTGTGGTCCCGAGCAGCACTCCATGAACCAAAGCAGCCATTTAAGAGGGCCCGCGGGGGCAGGCAGCTCACCGTGGCACCGTGCCCGCAGGATGCAGGGGTGAGCCGTGCCCAGCGTTCCCTTCCTTCTGCTCCTGGGGGTCACAAAGAACGGGGTTCTCCAGCCTGGGGGACGGCGGATACTCAGCGAGCGCAGAGTCCACGTGTCAGAGCGTTTCTGAAAGCAGGCGAGCCCTCGGACGCTCACACACGTCAGTCTGGCAAGAGTCACCAGTGAGGGAAACGGGGAAAGACCTTCACAGGGTGATAGGCAACAGCAACCAGAAAAAGTAACATCCCAAGTGTCAATATACAGTGAATGAAAACCGACGAATGAGCTGTGGGACACTAGACAGGGACACCTGACTCTGTCCTCAGCGTGGCGGTTCCACCTCCCGCTGCCCTGCCACGCGAGCCCGCGGCGTTGCAAGAGCCTGCTTTAGTCAGAGGGCAGCTTTGCAAAGAGACCGTCAAAAGCAGGAGATCTTCCTCCCTTGTTTTCAAAGTGAAACCCCTGGAATTAACACCAGATTTCATGACCCAGACTCGGCTGCGTTGCGCTTTCAGGCCCAGCGGGCTCCGCGTGGGCCGGGAGGTGCAAAGGGTGAGCTCCCAGCGTGGAGCGGGCGAGGCACAAAAGGTACCGAATGCTGAACCTCCCCGGACACCGAGGGAAGGGACCACGCTTACAAGAGGAGTGCACTCAAAGGCAGCTCCTCCTGGTGCTCTACCCTCTGCCCCGCGCACAGGCGAGAGCGGAGTCGGCCCCGGGAGCCTGCCGGGAAGACAGCTCTGAGCCAGCGCTGCATCGGAACAGCGGGAGACGTGAGAAAAGGGCCGGCTGCCACCCCACAGCTGAAAGACTTCATGTGGACACTGGTGTCAAACGCCAGGGGTGAAGATGGAGGCAAGAGAGGGAAAGCAAGCGGTGGAGCTGGCACGGGTGTGCAGATGTGTTCGTTGACAAAGTGGTTGGGCTGAGGTCTGTAGGAGGTCAGTTTAGAGGAGCTCTCACACCTGTAAACAAGGACTCCAGCTTGTACTGCTGCCTTCCTAGAGAGCGCAGAGTTGCCTTCAACACCCACTTTTGTCCTCTAAAGGGAGCGTCGTGGTTTAGGCTATGTGGTGGTGAGTACACGCTGACTGACCTCGGCCATCCTGCCTGTCAGACCAACCTCTTCACCGCACAGGACGATGTCTTTCAAGCAGGAAGAGCAAAAAACTGCACCTAGTCAGGTTTGAACAGATCCTCTGCTTTTTGAGCCTCATTTAGTTCTCACTATGGAGCAGTGGTTCTCGAGGTGACTTTCAACTCTGTCTTCTTATTGCCCAACAGCAAAAGAGCCCAGCGCAGCAAAAGGGCGAGTGCAGGAGGAGAGGACACTGCGAGGCGATCCCCACGCTTCCCACGGCTTCTAACACACTTGAACGTACCTCATGCATTTCTGATTTCCTAACTAAAAAATCTGTTTCCCACAGAGGCCGAGTGCCGAATTGCAAAGCACGCGTCTTCCCGCGGCTCGGTGCGCCCAGGCTGGCGGGAGTCAGTGAAGCAGCAGAGGCCGTCTCCGGGGCAGGGGCTGCGCTCTGCCTGGGAGCTCTCGCCGCAGGATTTTACTGGTCTCTGCTCTCGGAAGGCAAAGGCTGTTGGTGCCCCGGAGAGGAGCTGCCGGTTTACTTGGGGACCAGCCCTCGGGACTGTGGGTAGAGCTGAGAACTATGGGCGTCTGCCGAGGAGGATCCCCCTGATTTCCTTCCAGTTTTTGGCCTGAAGAAGTTAAAAAAAAAAAAAAAAAAAAGAAAAAAAATAAACAAAAACCCCCAACAACGTCACCCCTTACTCATCAAAATTAATCTTCCAAAAAGCAAAACTTTTTTACTGGGTTTATTCTCATCAGGCTCAGCTTTCTCTTCTGTGCTACGTTCCCTTCTCTCCCTCTCTGCTTCGCAGCCAAGCTCTCCTCACCGTCACTGAGGAGAACGCTGCAACAGCAACTACTCAAAACTCCCACTGGCCGCTCTGCTTACTACAGCCCGACTCACCTGGGTTTTGATTTTTTATTTGCAGTGCTCTCAAAGGTCGAAGCGTCCACCTGTATCTCATCTTCATCCTGCAGAGCTGCTTCCAGAGCCGCCTGGACTTTGGGAGCGATGGCTGGGCCTTCGTAGTCCCTCGTCGTTCGGCTGGGCATGTCAAGTTCCAGCAAGACGATGTTCTCTGCCTGAGACAGTAAAAGCAGAATCAAAGTCTGCGCGTTTCCATACCAATTGTATCTCTTCCTTCCAGAAGCTTATTCTGAAGTACTTTATAAATCTATGTGGGACGCTGTAAAAATTGACATCCCATAGAAGAACCAACAACCCTCTGAAATCCACACTGCCCAGATCAGGAGGGTGAACGCATGAAGGTTGTAACCACATCCGGGCTTACCCTGTACCGAGCCTCCGGACGAATCATCATGGACGTCCTGGCGTGCTGGCTCAGCGGCCTTTTGTAGCCTACAGCAGATACTGGTCTTTTCATCATCTGCTGGTTCCTACAGGAAAAAAACCCAAAACCTCAGTTTATTGTACTCCAAACCCAAACACTCCTCTTGGAGTTGATGAGCTAAAACCTCTGCAAACTCCAGGCCGAAATACGTTCCAAGGGAGCAGAAACCACCTAAGCTGCGTTTGCAGGAAGAGCTCTCTGCAGCCAGAGGTGACAAGAGGAGACGTTTGCCCGGTGCCCTCTGTTCCCTGCACACTTCTGCGTATTTTTACTCCACAGACAGATGCAGTCAACTTTCTGAATCTGCTGGAGAAAACTTTCTGTGGAGAGAGGCAGGATCTGACCACAGCTCTCGTAATAATTATTCTCGAGAGCTTTCCTGTCTAAAATAGGAAAGAAATATGACAGGCCCTTAGTGCTATTTTAATGGGGAATGCACTACTACAGATATTTTACATATCATTATTTGGCTTGGCTAGAAGAAAAATCCTAAACTTCCAATCTTCACCATCCCTGGAGATGTCCAAAAACCGGGCAGACGTGGTGCTTCGGGACATGCTCTAGGGGTCAGGGAGATGCTGGATGAACGTTGGACCCGATGATCCTAGAGGTCTTTTCCAACCTACATGGTTCTATGATTCTAAAAGTTCTCCTGACTGTACATTCCTGTTTTATTCAACCGATTACGAGAAATATTTTTATTTATGTAATTGTGCGGCAAGAAGCTACGGACTCTAGAGGGCCAGTTCAAACCCCCAGTTCAATCCCTTTCTTGGGGTACCTCGTTCGTGACAGCCAGAGGGTTTTCCATGACCTGTAATTCCATCCTAAGAAAAGATCAGAAGTACACTCACTCCAGACGGGTTATGGGATGCAGCTTCCACCGCTCTTCCTCTTCATCAAAGAATGATCTGTTCATGATCTTATTCTTCTCTTCCAAGGGAATGAAATTTTCAATAACCAGGTGCCTACACGCAACCACAAAAATGAGAAATGCACAAGAAACAGTTAGCAGATGACTTTCTCCACTGCTCCTCTCCCACGGACTTAATACAACCCTGGAAAAGGAGGAGTTTTAATTTTCTCATGTCTAAACCTTGTTCCACAAGCAGGTGCAATGCAATCCCTCCGCTGCCCACCCAGAGAAACCAGCGCGGTTACAACAGCAGGCGATGAAGTGGTGGGACTCACTTGAGCTTCAGTTCCCTGGTGAGTTCATTCTGGATCTGTTCCAGTTCCTGGCGCTCCTTGATGTGCTCTTCTTGGAGATCATGGATCTCTGCCTTCACAGCTTGCAGCTTGGAAAATAACTGGGGCAGACAACGAGAGCCAAAGCCGTAACTTGCCAGTGCTCCTTTCGCATTCACACACAAGCTGATTTTATCCCTGACCCACTAGACGTCACCATAGATCATTTTCTTTTTTACCTTTTTGAGTTTTTTGGTCTTTATGTCCACCTCCTGCTGAAGAGAACTATAGGTCTCCTTCAGCTCTAGCGTCTCCTCGTCCTGACTTTCCATCTGTTGCTGGATCTCCCGCTCCCGACGTTTCTGAAGAAGGTGACATACAATATTAAAGAGCACAATTACCTCGCTGCCTCCAGGCTGGCACACAGGAAACCAGTGCTCAGGATGGTTTTACTTCCCTGCGCTTTTGCTTTAGCTTCTACTTCTTCCTATCTCTTGCCTCAAATTACCAGAAGCATTAACTCTTTGTCTTTATTTCGCTACTCAAATCAGACAGTGAGAATAAATGCTTAAGCTTCAATTAAAGGAATCAATCGCCATGTTTAGATTCAGTTTTCTTTCCATCAGTCACACTTAAAGAATAACCAACAGAAAACACAGAACAGAAAATTAACTTCTAGCACACAGTCAACGTCCCTCCCTTGAGCTAATGCCCGAATTGTCACCCTCAGAGGTCTCCCAGTTCTCTCTTCCCTTCCAGACAGCTCCAATCAACACAGGACAGAAATGTTCGATGTGCAAAGCTGGAAGAAAACGATTATAAACCTTCTTTGCGTATTTCCTACGGTGACAAACAGGACATGAGCCCTTTCCCCTTTTTTTGAGCTAAACAATTGCATTGAACCAATCTGCCACTAAACCAATTTGAGGGTTAACCCTGGGCAAATTTTCTTACCGTTTCTCCTGACACAACGTTTTATAAAAGTTCTGCACTGGGCTTTTTATACGGAATGACAAATGTTCTTCCTTGTACCTGTTCTGCAATTTCCTGTCGTTTCTGTTCCAGGATTTTCTGCTGTTCATTTGTGTGATCCACAATGTTCTTCCCCCCCACCAGAAGCTTGCTTTCCATGGCCTGAAAGGGAACAAACGCCGTCAGAAGTTTCCCTCAGTGACCCCAGAATGTAACTGTCTCTCATATATCCTCCCCTTTTTCTCTCATACACCTTCTTCAGGGCAACTCCTTTAACATTTTCTTTCCCTGTCAGCTGCTACAAGAATTACTACTGAAATTCCCCTGAAACTGTGGGATTAACGAAACGGTAACTTGCTCAGAATTACTCACTGCTGCCATGAGTGGCAAAGCTGGAGAACCCAGATGCGTGCCCTCCTGGAAAGAACTTGTTACTCATCTGTGACAGAACGAAGCGTTTTTTGTGCTACAGCTTGTGAAAAGATCGATCTTACATTTTATTGCACCAGTTGCTCAAGATCCTACAAGATCAGCACATAAGAACAGTGAAACAACTCATGAATATTGAAATATGTAGTTAACAGTGGAAAGTTCAACTCCTGTCTAGGGGTAGTTTATTTTAAAATCTCCCCATCTAAACACAAACCACGACTCTGGAAACTGCTTGTGAAATGTCCTTCCAGACTGGGAAACCCTCTGTTCTCCCCGCAGCCTAAATCGATTGCTTTCAAAGAGTATGATAAGGAAGAATCATACCTTGATTTTAGCACTCAGCATTTCTGTTGCTTCCTTCTCCCGCCTCAGGTCCTCCATTTTCTTCTCCTTCTCCTTCAGCAGTCTCATCTTTTCTTCTGCTACCAAGCTGTGATCCTCAACTATCGCTTTCTTCTCAATCTCCAGCTTTTCTTGTTGCTCCCTCCAATAGTCATCTTTGTCATCTCCTTCATCCTCACCCTCTTCAGTGTCCTCCTCCTCTTCCCCACCATCTCTCCTCCTTTCCCTCCTCTTTCTTTTGCCAATGGACCGTTTTTCCAACTGTGCCTTGAGTCGAGCAATCTCTTCCTGGAATTCTCGTAGCAGAGCATCCTTGGGATCCTCATTCACTCGCGGCTTGTTCTTGATGTTCTTGGCCCGATTGGCATACCTCAGGGTTGTCAGAGTCTCCTCCACGTTGTAAGAGGCAGGGCCTATATTGGCCACCATCACGGTTTTGGCATTGCCACCTAATGAGTCTTGCAGTAACCTGGTCAGCTTGGAGTCGCGGTATGGAATGTGTGTGCTTTTGCCATCTACCAGGGCGGAGATCACGTTGCCCAACGCTGAGAGAGAGAGGTTGATCTTGGTAGCTTCCTTTAACCTCTCCCCCTGTGCTCCGGTCTTGGCCTGCCGCTCGCTGCCTGCAAGGTCTACCAGGTTGAGTTTCCCAACGCGGATGTGATTCTCCCCATCGAGTCCTAACTCGCTGCATTCGATAGTGATCACGAAAATGGCGTGAGACCGAGAGCTGTGTTCGTTCATGTTGGTGGCACCAACGGAGCGGTTTTGGTTCCCCACGTTCATGACATGCTCTATCTCTTTGACACTCTTCGTAACAAAGGAGGACAAATCCTTAACATACACACCAGTGTCTGGTCTCTCCTTTAACTCCAGGCGCTTGGATTGATCCTTTGATAACAAGTCTCTGATTTCTTCTTGGTATATTTCCAAATAAGAGGCTCTAACTAGGTACTGCTGATTTTGGGATCGAGAGATGTGGGTGAAGATGTGATCGAATGAGTTGGGGATGACCCCTCTCTTCTCAGGGTCCCCACGCACCCCTTCCATCGTATACGTTTTCCCTGTCCCCGTTTGCCCGTAGGCAAAGATTGTCCCATTAAACCCTTGCAGAACAGAGTCCACGAGAGGCCTGAAGGTCTCATCGTAGAGTTCAACCTGTTTGGAATTCCAGTCATAGACAGCATCAAAGGTGAACGTTTTAGGCAGTTCATGAGCTGTTCCCCGCGGGTTCTTCACCGAGACCTGCCCTAACTTGACATCCACGTTAACGACCTTCTCATATGAAGCTGTCTTTTCTTTGCTGTTCATTGGCCGGCATCGTACCACCACCCGAACAGACTCAGAGCTCTTTAGCTTAGACATGACAGCAGGGCTGTGCCTGGCGTGACGCGACTGCTGGATGATCCCGTGCTGGAAACCTAAAACGGGAACAAAGGAGGAATATGTGGGGGCAGTTTTCTGTAGGTGACAATTTTTCACGAAGCCAAGGATTCCACTCGTCTATTCGAGCAGCATTTTGCGTTCATTAAGCTGGGAGGGATTTTGAAGAATAAAAATAATGTACAATATGAAAACTTCCAAAAGGCCTGAACGGAGACTGCGTGATTTTACCAAAGCCCCTCCATCAAACGGCGGCAGCTCTACAGGCTCTGCTGCAAAGAATCTCCATCAAATCACATCTTTACAGTTGGCAGAGATTCTTTTCTTGACCCTTAAAAAATAATCACAATGCTTTAAAAACTATTCCTAAAAAGAAGAAAATACTTTGCCACCGATGCCCTCCGCAGTCGGGCTTTTTGCTTAAAATCTCATACTTTGAAAATCCAGCTCAGGCTTTTCTCTCCATGTTGCTCAAGCTCTTGAGAGGGAACCAGTCAGGAGCTCTGGTGAGTCCCTCACCTACCTACCGCAAATCGAGAGACTCTGAGTTATAAATCCAGTACTTTCAGAGTTGCCTCTTCTTACGCCTCCTACGTATCAACAAAAACTTCTCATTTTTTGAGACATTCCTATTACAATCCCCTCAGATGAGCTGTGATGTGTCACCAGGGCCACCATCCTGCCACAGAAGGTTTCAAACCTGGGTTTTCTCCCTGGAATGCCGCCCAAACGCTGTTTTCCTTTTGTGCATTAGGCTTTCAGAGTCGCTTTCTAGAGGGCTGCTGACAGAATAACAGATCTTTAATTGGGCTGCAGCGGCCACGAGGATACAAGATAAAATCATTAAATAGTTTGTCTATTTCCAGGCGTCACATGCCCTGAATATTCTGCATTTCCACGCTTAGGAAAATGGATGTGTCCTTTCCTTTCTGTCCAGAACTGAGTGAAAATCATTGTGACAGAGAAGTTTTCCCTCAGTCCCGCAATCCAGCTCGCTACAAAAGAAACCACTCCAGCGGCCAAGCACAGCACAACCTTCCAGCACTTGCAAATACGGTAAAGGGAGCGAGTGACCCGGGTGAGTGGGCTCTGAAACTAGCGGGCAACGAAGAGGAGCGTTTCCACCCCAAACTGCCGCGGGATGCCAGCGCTGTGCCCCGAGGAGGGCACTGCCGCAGCCCAGGGTAATTTCAGACCCTTCAGCCCCCACCATTCCCAGTCTCTGCTGTTCCCACGGTCACCCTGGGGGCACCCAGGCCAAGTGCAGCCGCTCCCCCCATCCTGGGTGGCCAATCTCAGCATGTGCACAGCCCCAGAGCTCCTCATCTTTCTGTTCCGCTTCCAAACTGCCCGGTCAATGCTGGGTTTGTATTTTTTGCACAAGTGTTGTCAGCACACTTAAAGCAGGAGCAGCGTGCCGCGCTCGCAGTCAGCGCAGGGCTGAAGGGAAAGCCCTAAAGGCAGAGTAATCTCCACTATGCCTCGTCCAACGTTCTAGCAGCTAGAGGACATCAGGGTGTGAGGTGGACACGTGCCAGGATTTGCCTCTCTCAGGCTTCTGAAGGTGAGTTTAAGCTCCTTTCATATCAACTCTTACCAAAATTTCATAAAGCATTCGGTCCTTCAAGTCCACCCTCCTCTTTCCGTGACGTGGTTGCCCTCCATAAAGGGCCCTACAAACTACAGCTGGTGTCCTCCTCAGCCAGAACTCGCTCGTCTGTTGTCACAGGGAGCCTGCACACCACCGTACTTGCTTTAGATGTTTCAAGCCCAACTGCTCACGCTGATCTAAGCTATTCTTTTCTCTTTTGGCAATAGACTTTTAGAAGGATTTCCCCCAGAAGCCAGCCGTGCCCCAGCTCACTGACCTTCTGAAACGCCCCACGCTCCAGCTCTGGTGTTCCAACCGCACCAGGATTACAAGATTCAGCACTAACCTGAACTCCTGTTGCATAAACCCAGTTCCCAGCCCTGAGACCTTCCTGACACTGGGCAGAGGGTGGGGAACATGCTGCTGCACCCTGGTCGTGGGCACAATGAGCTGCCACTAAAACAGAACCAAAGGACCCCTAAAGCGACAGCCTTACTGAGAGGCTCTGATCAGCGCAGCCAGGGGAATGCCGCGTGATTTCTAATAAGCTTTTTTTTTTTTAAAAAAATATCTTTCAGGAAGAGCTCTGAGATCCTTCTGCCAACTGGAACTAAACATCAGGCTCAGGCAGACTGGAAACCCCCAGCAGCACCGGCACGTGTTCAGTCCGGCCTCCGCGGGACCTTCTGGCTGTTCCACCACCCGTGGATCTGCAGCAACCCATGGATCCCGTCTAATTGGTTTTCACTCGGTAATTGTTTGCGAAGCTCTCCTGAGACACACAAGTGACAGAACTTCAGGAGCAGAGCTGGAGGACGGAGAAAGGAAGCAGGACATTTCCAGCCCAATACCCCGACTGTCAGTCTGCACCACAAAGAATAACACAAGACTAACAAATAAACATGGTTAAGAATGTTACGGAAACCTCAGCATGGCCTTTGGAATTCTCCTGGGTTTGCGAGGGACGTTCCTTGTCCTCGCTGTTTCCCTGGGAGCAGAGACCAGGAGGAAGATGAGGATCCTGCATTGAACTGACCAAACCAGACAATCACCTGAAGAAGCACTTTGCAACCCACACAAATTCAAATTACTGCAGGAATCTTGGATCGCTACTGAATAAAACCATTTCCCTCCTAACTGAGAACTCCAAACAAAGGTGACCTTGCTGGCTGACCCACACGGAACGTGTCTTCTAGAAAACCAACAGCAAAAGCATACGTGAAACGGGGACAATTGCAGAATCACAAGAAGATCTCTCCCTCTCCTCACTGTGAGTGGCTGTACGTACAACACGTGCATCTCCTCCCACATCGACCGCAGACATTCCTATAGTTCAAGTTCACAAAAGCCAGGTTTTTTTCAGACAAGCTCACACAACAGCTGCTGCTTCATTTATCCGCATTATTACAGGGAACGTTCACACCGGCAAATACTCAAATTAGGCAGGAATTCTGAGAAGCAGAGCCTTGCTTTATTTTATGCAATTAATGTTCGAAATCCTAGTCTGATGAGAAGCACCGCTTTTGGAAGCAACGGAGACTCACACTCAGCAAGCAGAATGAGGTCAATCTCCACCTGGGCTGGTTTTTCACACACTGCTGACCACAGCTCACCGGGAAGTTAGAAGTGCAATGTCCCACGTGTCCCCTCCTCAGCAGAGGTACACACCAAACCACAACTACATTGACATTTGCTGCCCCTCTGGGTACATCTCATCGACGTGAGCTCAATAATCTTTTGACACCTTTTCCCCACTTCACTTGCAAGTCTCTTTTTATAGTCACAAACAACTTATTTTACCCCTGATTTGGGCAATTTTCTTCACCTATCACGAATCACCTCCAACTATTTTAGCTACTGCTGTGAAGTTTACTGGAAGCACAACAAACGATGTGTCTTCTCAGATTTATATGAGCGTGTCACTGAAAAACCAAACCAATTTGTTGGCAGCGTTCGTATCCCCCAGAAACTTCACGGCAGCGTCAGAGCCGCCCGGAGCAGCTGGACAGGGATGTCCCAAGAGCTGGGAAGGCCACTGGGCCACCGCTCCACAGGGAGAGGCCTTCACTCATCAGAAGAGCTCAGCCTAAAGCGAGCCAGGCCAGGTTCCTGAGTCAAGGCGGAGCTGAACGCATTTGGAGATGTGCTCCAGAGGGGAGGGTGGGCAGAAATCCAGAAATCCAACCTTTTTTTGCTAACTTCAGTCAATATAAGGTTGTGCCTGAAAAAATAAGCGCTGCCACAACCTGAACATAAGCCGAGGTACCTGTTTCTCCTCAAAACTTTCAGGAGCCGGGACGTGATGGCTCAGCCACCGCCCGAGGAAGGCCAGGCTCTCTCCAGCCACCTACCACTGAAGTCCTGAGGCGTCTCCGCTTCCTGGCTAAAGCTTAAAGACCTCAGGAAGATTTTCCCATCGCGCCGCCTCAACCCTTCCCTCGCGTCTCCCTGCACATCCCCAACTACCACTTAAAAAATTCCATCGCTCTCTCGCAGTTCAGATCTTTCAAATATTTGTGGGTTCGCAATGTCTCGGCTTAATTGCCGGTGTCTGTCAGTCCCTCCCAAGCCAACCGCCTCGCTGACCGTTCTCTTCTCACCTCCCTGCCCAGCACGCCGCGGCTGGCACAGGACAGCCCGGGTGCCACCTCTGCCCCTGCGCTCCCCAATGTCACTGGGTGCCTGTGGTCACCTCCGCCGGCTCCAGCCCGGCGCCCCACGGGTGTCCCCCTCCCCGGGGAGGCGGCGGATACAGGACCCCCGCCCCACCCGGGGCCCCGGGGTCGTTTCTGGTTACGGGTTCACCCGAGCGTCACCCGAACTGCGACACCGGGCGCGGCAGGGAAGGGCTCCCGGGGACACCGAGCTCGAGGGATGGGGACAGCGGGGCCGGGCCCGAGCGGGGAACGGTGACCGGGGAAAGGAGATGGGGGGGGGCGGAGGAGCGACACCCCGGGCTGTCACACCCGTGCGGCACCGGCGGAGCAGCGGGGGCGGCAAGGACCGGCGGGGACCGATGGGACGGCTCTCGGGTGAACGCCTCGGGCCGCGGCGGGGCCCGCGCACAGACGGGCCGGGCCGGGCCGGACTCACCTGCGCCGTCACCATGGAGCCGCACGGCCGCCTCCTCCCGCGGCACCGGAAGTAACGGGCAGGCCGCGCCCACCTCGGTGTGACGCACTTCCTTAGCAACGCGCGTGCCCGCCCCCCACGCCGCCATTTCCGTAGCGACCGGCCCCGGATGGAGCCGGGACAAAGGGGCCGCCGCCACCGCCCCGGCCCCGCCGCTCCGGGCAGCGCCAGCCCCGGCCTGGATGAACCTCATGCTCCCCAGAGGCCGAAAGTCCCGGGTTTCGCCCCAGGCGACCCCCAAAGTCCCGTTTTTCACCCCAGGCGACCCCCGAAGTCCCGTTTTTCACCCCAGGCGACCCCCGAAGTCCCGTTTTTTGCCCCAGGCAGAGCCCGGTGCAGCCGCTGCTGGTCCCCAGCCAGGCCCTTGCTTCCCGGGGTACTCGCCCAGGCAAACCGCAACGCAGGAAGGGATTAGATGCAAAAGAAGTGAATACAAAATGAGGTTTTTATTATCATCATCAAAAAAAAAATACTTTTTTTTATAAAAAACCCAACACATTTTCTCTTCCCAACGCGGCAGGGAAGGGCTGCCCTTGCTCTGGAACGAGCCCTGGCCGCGTCATCTCAGATCACAAAATCAAGAGAAATTACACGGAGCGTGCAGGTGTCCGGGCACCCGGCTCCCCCAGGATGTGGCCAGAGCCCCCCCAAAACCCCCAATCCCAGAATTTCTGGAAGCCAACACTGAGGAAACCAGAGACGAGTCTTTGGTACCTTGACCCTTGGGATACCTTCGTGTTTCGCCCACTCCTGTGAGCCTTCAAACTCCTTCAAAGCTCAGCAATGTTTGCAAGGAAGGAAAAAATCCAGCACCAGCAAGGAATTTAGAGTTAAACCCCCAGAAACGCCCCACGACAGCGTTGTTTGGAGTCAGCCCTGCTCGCACCCAGCAGCGCACCGCAGGCAGTCAGCCCTGGTACCAAAGACCTGCCCCAGCGGCATTTTTAAAAACGTACAGTAAGTTCTGTACTCAGTCTGAGGACAAAAATAATAAAATTAGTGTTACGGGTCAAGCTGAGTCCCACCGTGTCGGGATTATTGGTACACATGAAGGGTTTTTTGGCTGCTGTTTCACCAGCGAACACCTCCCCAAGCTGCCTCCACGGACAAGGCCTCTGTGGTCAGGGGGGTTATTTTACAAAGGACAAAACCAAGGAAAGGACACCCTTAAAACACAGGCGTCGGTACAACGCGCGACGACCCCACTATGGCTACTTGACAAGTCCTAGCTCCCACCCAGCTCCATCCCTACTGACCCCAGCTGACGTCAACAGCTACAAGCCTCCATCTCCACCCTCGACTGGCTGTGGAACATCTCCCCGGTTCCCTACGGGGGCAGACCAAAGAGACGGCTGCCACACGAGCACGTGCCCCCCGCCGCGCTTCTCCAGCGGCGCTGAAGAGATCTGGGAGTGCCTGGCACTGCCGTGGAGCGGGTGTGGAATCCCTTCTGGGAACAGGAAGGGAGGCACCGAGGTGATGAGGCTCTGGGAGGGCGGCGGCGGTAACCGATAAAACCCAAAGCTAATTCCCAGTGCCGAGCTCTACCTTTCGCTCCCTTTCCAGGGACCGCAATATTCCTACAATACTTTGTGCTTAAAAAGAACGTATGGTCAGTTTTGGACGAGAAGCTTCACGAGATCTCCAAGTAAAGGTTAAATTTGACGGAAAAAATTGGAGACGAGGAAATCCGAGCAGCAGCTTCACGATTGCTGGCGAACCTCAGTGAGAGAGAACGGAGGGCTACAGAAACTACATCCTAAAAACTAGATCTAGTTTATAGTTTCCTATAAACTACAGGATTTAAAATTTCTGCCTGACCTCTCGCTGGAAGTGCAGAAGCCAGACAGGGCAGTCTGGAGGTGGCTGCGAGCCGTGTCACGGGGCTGTGCAGCCTGGCTCTGCCCTGCGCCCAGGAGAACGCCGCGAGCGCCCGCCTCGGGCCCTGAGAACTGCGGAGCCGGCTCCTCCTCTGCTCAGAACTCATCCCGTAGCCTCGGCGGGTGGTCCATGCCAAAGAACGACGAGGGCTTCCCGTGCACGTCGCGCTCTCTCTTCACGAAGGCAGTAAAAGAAGAGACGCAGTTCCCGATGAAATGATCGGACTGGCCAAGAATGTACAAGTCGATCTGAGGCACTTCTGGCTGCAAGCTGACAACCTTGACCTGCAGGGAAGCGAGGAAAGGAAATGAACCCAGTCGTCTGCCATCCCAATCCAAACACCTTGGCGTCACGTTAGAAAAGGGTGTTACAATCCAAATAACACTAGAAATGGGAATGTACAGCAAAACCAGAGTGGATTCTGTCTTAAATGACCCTATAACTCATTTATGAATAATAAAGCATTTTCCAAAATCACCGAGGTCGATTTAACTGAAGCCTTTTTCACGGAGAAATTTACGACCGCGCAGGACAATGCTCTTCAACCTCTCCAGCAAGGAGTATGATTTTTACTGCTATGAATAAAATTGACTTTGAGATGGCAATTATCTGGCCACGGCGCAGCTGCCCGCCTGCTGCCCACAGCAGCGACGGGCCAGAATCCAGGGAAGTTTTTTACAGAAGCCCTCCTGCCAGGAGGGGTTTCTGAAGGACTCACCTTTCTTTGGAAGAACTGCTGTATTTCTGTCGTGTAGGGCTCAGAATCAGTAGCGATATAAATGGATTTCGCTTCTGTCTTCTCCACCCAGAGCTTGAGCGCACGCTGGATCTCCCTGAGGTCTGGCAGACACATGTCCATGGTGAGCGGGACTGCAGCGCTCCGGTCGTAGCCCACGCACTGAGGCGACGCCATGAAGTGCGGCCCGGCCGTCCCGTCCTTCAACATATTGCAAGCGTTTTTCTATTGGAAGAAGAGAAAATACCACATTTGAGTAGCGACAGTGTGAGAAAACACCACCATGGCCCCCAGCTCAAGGAATCCCGGCGGTACTGCCAACAGCCAGTGAGTTACTGAACGCAGCAGGGTTGGGGCTGCAAGCCCCGAATCATAAAATCATAGAATGCACTGGGTTAGAAGGGACCTTGCAAGGTCATCTAGTCCAACCCCCAACCCGAAGCATGGCTCCTCTTCCACAGAGCCTTAGAGTCACAGAGTTGTCTTGGTTGGGAGAGACCTTTAAGCTCATCGAGCCCAACCATTAACCCAGCACTGCCACCAGTCTACAGAAACCAGCCGTACCCAGTCGGAGCCGATCCTCAGGTGAATTCCTACATAGGGCCTGACCAGCAGAGAATGAATATAGGCTTCTCCTTTCTTCACCATCTCATCAGACCACTCCATGTACTTCTGGAGGTGCCGGTGCTCCTCTAAAACTGGAAACTGGGCTGGAGCTCCGGGTAAGGCGAGTACAGGGTGCTCGGAAGGTGAAAATCTGCAGGAAAAAAAAGCCCAGCAGACCAAAAGATGACACAACATCGCATGTATCATCTTACAGAGACTACTGCACACGAATTTCATGAAGGTTAGAATGGAAACCGTGAAATATGCAGCGTCTGTTGCTGCACATTTACCCAAATTGAACCCCAACCATTCTGCCACATGAACAGAACATTACAGGTACCTCCTCTTACCTCAAGCTGCCAACAAATCAATTAGTATTATCTGACAGATGAACAATAATCTCATCTGTGTAGCGATGAGCTACCACATGCGGAGAGCTTAGGCTTTCACCCCGGATTATTCTATCACCCCAACTTACTGATGTGACTCCAGCAGCTCTGCAAACACGGGGTAACCAGTAACGCACAGCTTATGACCAGCCACAGAGAACATTCTTTTTGAAGAGTAAATAAATATGTAATCAATAAATACTGTAACTAATCCTGGCTCAGAAATCAATCAGCCTAACAGAGCTCTAGACTGCCCACAGGAAGTGTGTGCTCAGCGAGTATTTAATGGAAAAAGCATTAAGAGTTTTAATGATATCACTAACTAACCACTTCAGTCTCTCTCCCAGATGTAAAGGCTTTACACAGCTGGTTTTGTGAGTTGTTCTACACTGACACATCAGCACTTTTCCATCTCCTCGCTACCTTTGAATCCAATGGTCCTTGTAGGCAGGACTGAAGGAGATTCCCTTGAAGAGCTCAGACTTATCAAAATCCACCTGGAACTGATCCCAGAAGGGACCAAATGGATTTCCATCCTGCAAAGGAAAGACAAGTGTTCATCTAGTGCAGATGCGGAGCGTGGCAGCCAGAGCCAGTCAGACCCTGGGGTGTGAAGCTGAGGAGCTCTTCTGTCACAGGAGGAAAGCAGAGGCAATGCAACCACCAGCGTGCTGCAGATCAGTTCGCAGGAGGAAGAGCGGGAAACACGTTAAAGAAAGAGGGAAACACATTAAAGAAAGGTACCTGAGAACTAATACAAAGGCTGTTTTAAAAGAACAAGCTCACCACAGCTCTCAAACTTGTATTTAAGAGGTTGCTTTAAAACCAGCAGGGCAACCACAGCTCGGAAACTGGCACAGCACAGTAGGAGATAAGCTACAGACTCACTCCCCTTACAGTCACCATCAAGTCTGAAGTGACAAAACCTTACACAGACAATCTTCCCAAACCTCAAGCGTTTGCTGACAAAGAACTGCAGGAAGGGGCAGCGAGCCACACCAATAAGCAGTGAAAGGGATGAATGCCACAGACCGATCCGGGGTGGGTGGGTAACTCCCAACTTTGCAAATCGATAGCAACCTGATGGAGTCAGTCGTTCTCTTTGGAACGGCAGCAGAATTAAACTGTCACACGGACACAGGAGAAACTCACCTTCATGGGGCAAGTGCTCTTGTCAGCGCTCCTCTGAGCCGCCGCTTCAAAGCAGTAAGCCACTCGCTTGCCAGGCGGCCAGTGAACGGGTGCCAGCTTCTCCATGAACTCCTCCAAGGGGATAACGCGGTGGTACTGCAGGAGCGGCTCCAGCCTGAAGTGCTCCGTGTAGGGAACGTGCAGCTGCGGACGATAACGACCAGACCACCTCACTCACGGGGCCCAGCGGTGCACCGAGCCTCCCCCCGGGGCCCGTACCTCACCCCCCGGGGCCAGGCCACAGCCCACAGCCCTGCCCGCCGCCCCCTCCCCGGCCTCCGGGGGCTCACGTTGGTGTAGGGCGGGCGGTGGTGGCGGTACTCGATCCACGGCGGCACGGCCAGGGTCCGGTTGAGGGCTCGGGCGAAGGCCAGGGCTCCCAGGAAATGCTCGGCCTGGTTCCCGAAGCGGCCTGTAAGAGAGGGGAGAGCGGGGCTCAGCCGGGGGCTCCACCGGGGCTACCACCACCGGGGCCTCCTCCACCGGGCCCGCCGCGGCGGGAGGGCCTCACCCATGCAGGGACAGTAGAGCAGGTAACCGGCCTCATCCCAGGCGGTGGCCGCGCCGCCTCCTGCCGCCCTCAGCACCGGCAGCGAGAGGAGAAGGAGGAGAAGGACCGGCGAGCCCGCCATGTCGGCGCGGCGGAGGCGGCCCCTTCCCGGCATGCCCCGGGGCCCGCCGGAACGGCCTGTCTAGCGGGAAGCCGCCACCATCGAGGCGGAAGCGGGAGCGTGACGTCACTCCCAGAATGCCCCGCACAATGGGGCCGCCGGGGCCTGGGCCGGAGCCGCGCCTGGCGGGGCCCGGGGGAACGGGGTGAGTGCGGGGAGGGGGGGAGGAAGGAAGAGGGACGGCACCGGGGCTGAGAGGCGGTGTCACGGCAGCCCCCTCCTCCCGGCGGCGGGGTCCCCTCAGGGGAGAGGGGGGCGTGGGAGGAGGAGGGGAAGGGGGGGGCGTAGGCCGGGCCCGCCTCTCCCCCTCCCTCCCCTCAGGGCTGCGCCATGGTAACGGGTAACGGGGCCGGGGTGGGGGGTACGTGTGCTCCCCGGGGCACCGCATCCACCGACCCTTCCCCAGGGCTCCACCGGTGCAAACGGCAGGGATGGCCCATAAGGGGCAACTCCTGCCCCCGCCCTCCTCCCCCGCAGCCCCGCCGTTTGCACCACAGTTGCAACCAGCACGGCCACACTCTGTCCTGGGGGTTTTGCAACCACTTCGGGGCTGACTGAGTGAAAAAAGCGGGTTTTTATAACGTAAATAAATCATCCCGAAGCCATGTTGGTGCTTGGGGCTTTCTCGGTGGTGCTGGGAAAAAGGGGGCTTGGGGTTTTTAAGCCCCAGCTGTTGTCACGTCAGGGAAGTGAAGGGTGAAAGAGGAGCTGTGTTAGCTGGGAAAACCGTCCTGCGGGGATGGAGTGTGTGGCTCTGCCCTATGGGAAAGGTGGCACAGCTTTTTCTTGGGCTTTAAAAGTAAATGCAAACTTTATGCAGAGTTTTTTTTTCCAAAATCTGTAAGTGATCAAGTGGGGGAAGCTCTTACTGAGGCCTGAGCAGCTCAACTAGACAAATGAGCCTGTCTGGATGTGAAAACTACATACCGAGGAATGGCTAAAGTCACTCGCTGCAAGAAAATAATGGTTTTCCTAGGGGAAGTCAGGGAGTTGTAACCACACGTGAGTTGGTGTTTATGGCTGTAGGAAAACTGTAAAAAAAAAAAGGGTCAGTGTAAGATGTGGAGGGAGGTAGGAGAGTGATTTTTACATCCAGGTGTGACATTGGCAAGGCTGGTGCTGTACATCTAGGTCTTGTATCCACTTTTCCTCCCTTAAAATAAAAAAACTGCTATTGTAAAATGGCAGAGGATGTAGAAAAGTCACAAAGTGATCTGAGGGCTGGCAGCGGAGCCTCACAGTCAGGCGTCAGAGCTGAGCTTGATGAAAACACCTTAAACAAAAGCAGGGAGGTGACTTTGTTACACTGCGAAGGGGCTTTGAAAGCCCCGCTCCAAGGGGTGTTGCTGCAGCAGTTTAAGGTGTCACAGTCACTGGATGTCGTGTAGGACAGTCAGTAAATGGCTGAGTGCTCCCATGGTCTGGTGCCAGCCCTGACACCACAGCCGCGGGGGCTGGTTTGGGGCAGGACCCCCCCCGAGTGCCCACCGTGGATTCAAGCCTCTGCCTTCTGCCGCGTAGCTGGTACCTTCCGCTCCAGCAAGTTTAAGCTTTAACAACTTAAAATAGCTTAGCAAACCTGAGTGGGGAACTGAGCTGGCTGGAGGAGAAGAAATTTAAAAAGGAGTTTCTTTTCAGTGGGGCGAGTTCCACCAGCCACACCTGGTGCAGCTGGAAAGCAGCTGGGCCAGCGCAGGGCTGGAGCGGGAGGCGAGGGCTGAGGGGACACAGGAGTCCCCAGGCCAACCTCTCAGTCCCTGCAGGGAGAAAAGCAGCAGTGCTGGAGCAGCCCCGCAGCAGAGGCCAGCGGGACTCGGCAGGCAGGAGCCAGGGACAGCCAAATTCGAACCAGACACAGAG